>CAVMGG010000764.1:0-100488 GCA_963680895.1 Fragum sueziense
GTTGTTGAGTGTATCTTCCTCCTCTTCTAGGAGCACCGTTCCATGAACGTCACAAAATATATCACTTATTTACATATAAGTCTCTGAACTCGATTAATAGTTTTTATTTACGCAGTTCGATTTTTTCACCCCCATATCACGGCTACCATTACAGTGCAGGTTTTCCAGCTCGATTTTTCGTTTGTGCATTTCGAAATAAAAGTCTTTGGATAGTGTCTCTATTTTGTCAGTATAGTTAAGCAGTTCTGGTATGGTTCCCAATATGGATTCCGCACAGATTAGTAGGTTGAAAAGCGTCTTCCAGTTGGTGAGGTATTTCTCCCAGACTCCGTCACCAAGGAGGTTAATGATGTAAGTTTTCAGCTGGCTTATGTGTTTTACACGAATCGAGTGGAAGGCTGGACATCTAGTGGTAAAGTGTAGCAGGTCTTCGTCTTCTAAACGGCAGTGTAGGCATGTTGCATCTGCAGTTCCGTTTGTAAATTTGCTGTGGGTTGCTTGTAGAATGTAGGTTCCAGTAAGTATTCTGGCCTTGATGGTTGCTTTTCTTACGCTGGAGAACGCATTTTCGACGTTGCGCCATACTAAGTGAGTTTTACCAATGGACAGGAACTCGGTGGGGATAAGCTTCAGGGTAGATTTCTGCTTGAATTCTTGGATAAGTCTTTTGTTCCAGTATTTGTTGACCGCTTGCGTGTAGGCTTTTTTCCATTGGGTTTTCGATGGAGGGTTACACATTATATCGGTTTGTGAAGGGAGATTGTACAATTCTAAGATTGTATCTAGCTCACTGAAGAAACTTTGAGGGTTGTCATATGCACATGCTAGTTGGCGTAGGGTAATACACTGTATTGTCTGGTTTTTGCTGGTAAGTAAAGTGTAAGCTAAACTTAGGCGTCGTTTGTGGAGTTCACCTTCTATGGGGAGGGCACCAAGTAATAACAGTACAGCTGCATTTGCTGTTCTCTTAGGTAAGGATTGGATATTCTTCAATGTTTGTAGGTGGAATCTTGATAGTTGATCCAGCTGTGTCTTGTTAAGGACAAGTACTTCAAGACCGTAGAGAAGACGTGGGATGACGTAAGTCCTATAGATTAAATAAGATGTCATGGGGTTTAAGCCGTTTGATCCATGTAACCCAGTGTTCATCAGCGAGTATGTAGTTCTTCTTGCCCTGGAGATACAGTCATTCACGTTAATGGAGGATTCGTTTCTGCCGGTTCTGGATAGCCCGAGATGTTCAGCACATTCTGATAGTTGGAGGTTCGTATCGTGTAGTGAGATATTACTTTCCAGAACAGCTTTCTTCTGAGATAGGTTAACGACTTTGGTTTTGGTTGGATGGATCTTGTATCTGTTTTGTGTTGAAAATCTTGTTGCTTCGTCCAGCATAAGTTGTAGCTCGTCAGAGGAAGCTGCAAGCAGTGCTACATCATCTGCGCAAGTTGGACTTCCGATGTAGGTTGTTCCCAGTCGTAATCCTAAGTTCTTGCTTCTTAAGGTTGTTAGTAGCTTGTCAATATAAATTTTGTAAAGGTGTGTGGATAAAATACCACCCTGGCGTACTCCCTGGTTTATGTTGAAGCTGTCACTGAGTGTTCCTGCCCACTTCACTTTCGAGGTTATGTTGTTATATAAGTCCTTAATTATTAGCCACAAAGTGCCGTCAATGCTTTTTTCTGGGAGCTTGTTGAGAAGTATGGAGTGATGGACCACATCAAATGCTTTTTGGCTGTCAAGCGTGGCCATAAGGATTTTGTCGTTAGTCTGCTTTGCTTCTGCCTTCGCTTCAGATATCAATAGTGAGGCCATAGTTGGAGTAAGATTTTCAGTAAAACCAAATTGGAGATCTGCTTGGCTGTATCTTAGTTTCGTCTGCAGTGTGTATTCAAAAACCTTGCCGAATGTGGAAGTTACTGTAATACCTCTATAGTTCCCCATCAGTTTGGCATCTTTACCTTTTTTAAGGACTGGCGTTATGACACCACCTTTGAAGGAATCTGGAATCTTCCTCATCTTTAGTATTTGGTTAAAAATGTTGGTTAAGATAGGAACAAGAATAGATTTTCCATGTTTAAAATGTTCTGTAGATAGTCCAAACTCGTCAGCAGCTTTTCCAGAGTTCATTGATTGAATAGCTTTTTCAACTTCTGCTTCGTTGAAGGCAAGTTGGTCCATTTGGCTTGAGAAAGCGGAAAAGAGTCGGTCACAGTTGTCTTCACAAAGACCAAGGTAAATTTCGTCAAAGTTGTCCTTCTTTGGCACAGCAAGGTCTTCGTAATAGTCTGCGAGGCATTTTGTTTGCGCAGTAGGGTTGAAAATTTTCGTGTCGCCCATGAGAATACAGGGAGTTTCTGAGTTCCGGCTGGACTGGCTTCTCTTTATTAGCTTGTAGAACATCTCTGAGTTAGGGGAATCCATGAGTTTTTGGTAGAAAAGTTTTCTCTCTTGGGCTTCCTGTGATCTTTGCTGGCTTCTCAAAAGCTTCTTGGCAAGTTTATTTTCTTCTAGGAGATGACCATTGCCTGGTTTGCCTGCTAAAAGCCATCTTCTGTAGGTAATTTTAACTTTTTTCAGGGAATCTAGGATTTCTGGATTGACACGTTTCTTTGGCCCTTTTAGCTTGACAGTCTTTCGTGGAGCTGATTGCCTTGCTGCAGCCAGAAGACCTTCTGTAACTTTACTGATGGCTGTATCTATGTTTGAGTAACCACTATAGTCAATGTTTTTGGCAAGTTTATCACAGTATTTAGTTTGGTTTAGGTGACTCCAAAGCACTTTTTGTGGCGGTTTTCTGCACGAGATTTTCTTCTTGAATCTTGATTCTATAGAGAGTCTGAAAACTGCTTGCACTGGCACATGCGGCGATACATTCTCAGGTTGTTTTGTGTGTATGTTGTACGTGTCTACGCATGTTGCGTCTGAGCACAGGATGTAATCGATCTGTGAGGTAACTTTCTCGTTAAAATGGTAAAAAGTTGGGGTTTTGAGGTCTTCTCCCTTGTTAAATAGTTGGTGGTCAGCAATGAACTGTTTGAGAATTACGTCATGTTTGTTGTTTCTCGAATGTAAAAGAGTACCATTGAGGTCACCACATAAGACAATAATATGCGAGGAACAGTATCTTTGGATAATGTCATGTATAGTATCAAGGCATTCACGATAGCTGAAATCGGAATCTGATTTGTTTGTTGGCATATATGTGTTAATAATACAAAGTTTCACAACGAGGTTAAGTTCAATTGCTATCACACGCTCATTGCCTACGTCAAGTTTGGTGATCTTGTCGGAGAGGTAGTCTTTCCAGATTATGGCCACACCCGATCTGCCCCGGGGAATGCGAAAGTTTGAGATGTGTTCGTTAGAGTCGTGGCATCTGGTAAAACAGTGCACGTTTTCCAAATTATCTTCTAGCCAGCCCTTCTGGAAATCCCACAGCCAGTGCTCTTGGATGCAGACAATGTGATTATTGGTACAGAGTGTTTTAAGATAGGCATGATTTCCTATAGCACCTTCGATGTTACAAGTTGTGACAGTTAGATTCTGTTTGAGGTTATGCTCGACGGCATCGTCATTAAGTTTTCGTCTGGGGGGTAGTCTTTCCGGAAAGGAATCTCTAAAAAATACTTGTTTGTACATCTAGCGTTACTTCTAGTTACAGGTTCCGGCGGGTCGTGACATTTTTCAGCATGTTGTTGGTTAGAATGTACTGTATTTATATTTGCACTGGTATGACACCTTTCACTGGTTGTTTCAGCAGCTTGAGAGTTTTGTACTTTATTGTTGGGGAGACGCATGTCTTTGGCTTGGTCGCTAAGCTGTGATTGCATATTGTTAACAGGAGCACACATTTCGGCATGATGTTGACTCGAATGTATTGAATGTATGTTTGCACTGGTATGACACCTTTCACTGGTTTTGTCGACACTTCCGGTCATGACTTTTGCTTTATCGCTAAGCTGTGATTGTATATTGTTAACAGGAGAACACTTTTCGGCATGTTGTTGACTCGAATGTATTGTCTGTATATTTGCACTGGTATGACACCTTTCGCTGGTTTTGTCGACACTTCGAGATATTTGTACATTATTGTTGGGGAAACACATGACTTTGGCTTGGTCACTAAGCTGTGATTGCATATTGTTAACAGGAACACACATTTCGGCATGTTGTTGACTCGAATGTATTGTATGTATATTTGCACTGGTATGACACCTTTCACTGATGTTATCGACACTTCCATTCATGACTTTTGCTTGGTCGCTAAGCTGTGATTGCATATTGTTAACAGGAGCACACTTTTCGGCATGTTGTTGATTGGAGTGTATTGTATGTATATTTGCACTGGTATGACACCTTTCACTGGTTTTGTCGACACTTCCAGAATTTTGTACATTATTGTTGGGGAAACACATGACTTTGACTTGGTCACTACGCTGTGATTGCATATTGTTAACAGGATTATGTGAGTGGGGGCGTGTGTGACACCTTTCCTTGGGGGCTGTTATGTTTTCTCGCCATCTTCCTTTGCTCTGTTTGTGGGAGTTGTTGTAGTGCTTTTCCGTCGTATGGTGAGTATTCTTGCTGGCACTATCTTTAGGGAGATGTGTGGAAGTTCCATTTGTTGTTGGGACTTGAAATGTGGGTACCAATAGCTGGTGGGGTGGCGGTGGTTGTTGAACCTGGGAACTCATGGTGGGTATATTGTTGACAGGCAGTATAGGTTGCTGAGGCTGCACTAATATAGTATGGTTGGGGTGCTGGTGAGCTTGGTTGTGAGTCTGGAATTGGGGAACATTTCCGAGGTTACCTCCAAAAGGTGGGTATGTATGTAGTGTTACAGGTTGGGGATACATCCAAGTAGCGGGGTTGCTCAAAGAAGACCTTTGCATGTTTTGAAGCTGGATCAGTGACTGCATATTCATGAAGTTCAACTGGTTTTGAATGTTCATTTGCGATTGTATATTCACCTGATTCTGGAGGGACATTTGTGATTCGAGGCTGCTTATTCTGCTACCTATCGAGTTAGCGGTATCATGAGTAGGGTAATGTTCACTGGCCCATCTGGGGTTGTTTCCTTCCCCATTAATTGGTTGGCTATGTCTGTTCTCCAACTTGTCTATAGTGTTTTTTAATAGTGACACGGTGTTTTCGAGGTCATTGACCTTTGCTTCAAGGCTGGCAATGTAATATTTTTGCGCTAACAGGGTATCATGTGAAGTAGAGACTGTTTGTTTCTTGGATGGAACCTTTTTCCTAGGTTGGGGCTTCTTTGGTAATGTGTATTGATCATGCTGCTGTAATAGAGTGGGAGATAAAGACCTTACCGTGTGGCTTTGAGAAGTTTGTTGTTGGTCGTCTGCATCAATAATGATTGGTTTTTCCGCTGTGGAGGTTTCATCACTGCTCAGACCTGTACATTCATTTTGTAATAGTGACACTGGTTGGTCAACATTAGGCAAGGGGTGGTTTGCGGCAGTATCAGCTTGTCTTAATGTAGAAAGAGGATGATCAGCAGCATTTTCGACTATATTCCGGCTGACATATACATTATCGTGACACACATTGGCTACATTTGCATTGTTCGTGTTACTAGAATTATTGGGGTCACAGTCTAAGTCAATCACACTATTATCATTGGTTTCATCTAGAGTTAGATTGTTGAAGTTTGTACTACTAGGAGGATGCTCATACTGATCATTGTCACAGTTCTTGTTTGAAACACTAGTGGGGCTATAAAGAATGTTGTCAGTGCAGAGTTCACAAACAAATGGTAGTTCTTTGGGTATTTGTTCTGCAGATTTTGTATCTAAGCCAGAGCACTGGAAATGGAACCATGAGCAGCATTCTTCACACATAATTGTTTTTAACTCTGCTTTTTGGTCACATTTGGGGCAGATTGAGATAGCAGAAATGTTACTCACAGATTCCTGTTGATACTTAATTGGCGGAATTTCCTTGGCTTTAGTTACGTTGTTCTGAGTCGAATTCCTATTCTCCGGATAATCGGATGTGGTTTGTGTTGGTAGCGACGTCTTCAACGTTTCTGCAATCTGCTCATTTACCACACGGAGGCCTCCGCACTCAAGTTCAATTGCATCACACAGCGGTCTGAAAAGTTCATTCTCAAATAAGTCAATACGGTTACCGTTAACAAGGATACTAGATGTTGTGTTATAAAAGTTGATAGTAAATTTCAGTTGTGTTCCCTGATCACCACCCTTTTTCCTATTATAAACTCGGAAAAGTGAACCAACTTCATTTTGACATAGGTCCTCATTTATGCTAGATGTGATGAAGTATTCCTCATAGAATTTTGGAGACAGTAGTTTTTCCACAAGTACGAGCTTGGCTAGTTCATAAGCAGAAGCACTGAATTTTAATAAAAAGTTTTTATTGGGCTTCATTTCAAAGGAGAGGTGCTCATTATCGCACTGTGCCAACTTCTTTTTGAGAGCTTTGGTTTTGTTCAGCATGTAGAAGGTTTTCATGATACCATATTGTTGTGTCCTTTGACTCATGTTGTCCAGTGACAAATTCGTGTTGGATAATTTCCTTCCAAACTTGCTGGTCGGTTGTAAAGCCATGATAAAATTCACACAGCAGACAGACGTTGATAAAAGTAAAAGCCTTGACAATGTTAGTTTAAAAGTTAATAAAATGTACTTCTCCGTAGAGGGTAAAATGGTAAAATCAGAGTCGAAGATCCTGCATTCTGTAATGGCGGCCGGATAATGGCGGCAAGGCGGGAAATTTGTCCTTCTGTTTCCCACGAGGATAAATGTTCGTTCGTTTTACACCGAGATTAAAATAAACTGTAGCAACAACTGTACACTTCGTTAGTAAAATAACTTGAACTTCGCAACTTTAAAACACAATAGTCATTTAAAAGAGTTAAAAATTTGTAAAAATTTTCTCGGTGCAGAAACACGTCCTTCCTCGACCAACGCCAGATCGTAATTTTCCCCTGCATTTCATGTTGACATCAGTCTCGCTCAACCACGGACATTTTACCAACCAATTCTTATAGAACTTTTGTTCCTTGCGTTTGATTTGTCTCTGAGAAAGATGATTGATGCATTTGGCTGTCTGCATCGGCAGACGACACAGTATCGGGTGTTTTATCCCCCATTCATCGATTTCACATCGTCTGCCAGGGTTTTTTTTTACTAAGATATTGGGGCCGAATTTCGGCCCCTTCCCCTCTGGGAATTTTTCCCCTAAATTGTAATTTTCCCCTCATAAATCAATGTTTCAGCCTTTTGAATGTTCTCCCATGGGAGTATTTATGTTAATAATCAAAGATCTTCAGTTTATCAGCTTATAAATTGCTATCCAAATCTTTTTCTTTGTGTTTTCTAAAATATATTTCTAAAAAATATGCTTGAAAATTTTTCCCCTACAAGGACTCGTTCGACGCATTTTTCCCCAAATGAAGGGCCCGGGCCCCTTCCCCTAACCGTAAAAAGAACCCTTGTCTGCTATCTTTCTAGAACTCAGCTCAAATGATCATAAGGCTAAGATGTTTATGTTAATCTATAGCCAATAGCAAATATATTGAGGACAGATGAGAAATTGCATTTGTATACATGTGTAAATGTATTGAATTACCATGACTTAACATGATTTCTATATTCATTTCAGCTATAAAACAAGAATCTACATGGGTTGGTTCAAGTTAGTTAATAGTAATTGTGCAGGCCTAATTGTGAGGCCAAGAACCAGACACATTTCAAGTGAGTTGATTTGTTGTTTACCATTTTAACCCTTTCTCAACCAACAAACTTTTAGAGTGATCCACTTCAAAAACACACAAATGACAAAATGGAAGGTATTCAAGATAGAATTTGTGTGAAATATGGCAAAGAAAATATTGAGACAAAAGGAGAAACTGCTGGTTATTAGCAGTTTCTTCTTTTGTTTCAATGTTTTCTCAAGCCATTTCTATTTATTAGGGACGTCAAAACCAGGTCTTGTTTGGGAAAGGGTTAAGTTTATCTTAGTAAAAGAGTACAAAACATGGCAAAGTTAAACACATTACAGCAATATTGCACATACTTAGTTATCAAATAGGAAAAAAAGACTCCCTTATCTAAATAATTTTAGTGAGTTTGTATATGTATAGATTCTGATAATTCTGATAAAATAGCACTAGGTCTGTTCAATCACTGACTCTTATACTGGACTGTCTGTTAATAAATTGCTGAGTGTAACGCTGCACGCCTAGGAGGAATTACAGTGTTTGAAATGAGATATCATGTTACATAATCATGTTAAATGGACAGGTCTGTTGCTGCCCACTGCAAATGCTGATCAGGGAACACTTCAGTTGTGGATACTTACTCATATGATAATCATATTTTGGATAAGACGTTTAGCTGAACCTATTTATATAGAAATTTAATTTTGAGGGTTCAGCACATTTAAAACTACATTTTTAGCTCACCTGAGCAACATGCTCAAGGTGAGCTTTTGTGATCACCCTGTGTCCGGCGTGCGTCGTGCGTCGTGCGTCGTGCGTTGTGCGTCGGAAGTCGTCAACAATTTCTTTAAACATCTTCTCCTCCTTAACCACTGGGCCAATTCTTACCAAACTTGGCAGGCTTGTTCCCTGGGTGACCCTTTTCAAAACTTGTTTTCAAATTTTTGATTCGTCAAAAAATGTGGGCGTGGCAGGGCGGGGCTTATCAGACTTAGAGAAATTGTTAAATAATTCTTCAAAAATCTTCTTCTCCCTAACCATTGTGTCAATTTTTACCAAAGTTGGCGGAAATGTTTCTTGGGTGACCCTTTTCAAAACTTGTTTTCAAATTTTTGATTCGTCAAAAAATGTGGGCGTGGCAGGGCGGGGCTTATCAGACTTAGAGAAATTGATAAATAACTCTTCAAAAATCTTCTTCTCCCTAACCATTGAGTCAATTTTTACCAAAGTTGCCAGAAATGTTCCTTGGGTGACCCTTTTCAAAACTTGTTTTCAAATTTTTGATTCGTCCAAAAATGTGGGCGTGGCAGGGCGGGGCTTATCATACTTAGAGAAATTGTTAAATAATTCTTCAAAAATCTTCTTCTCCTTAACCATTGTGTAAATTTTTACCAAAATTGGCAGAAATGTTCCTTGGATAACCCTTTTCCAAACTTGTTTTCAAATTTTTGATTCATCAAAAAATGTGGGCGTGGCAGGGCGGGGCTTATCATACTTAGAGAAATTGTTAAATAATTCTTTAAAAATCAAATATTGATCCAATTGGTACCAATTTTGGCTGGAATGTTCCTTGAGTGACTGTCTTCACTGCCTGCTGATGATTTTTTAATTCGTCAAAAAATGAGGGCGTGGCAGGGTGAGGCTTATCAGACTTAGAGAAATCGTTAAGTTATTCTTAAAAAACTTCCTCTCCTTAACCAATGGATAAATTTTTACCAAACTTGACAGAAATGTTACTTGGATGACCCTTTTCAAAATTTGTTTTCAAATTTTTGATTCGTCAAAAAATGTGGGCATGGCAGGGCGGGGCTTATCAGACTTAGAGAAATTGTTAAATAATTCTTTAAAAATCAAATATTGATCCAATTTGTACCAAACTTGGCAGAAATTTTACTTGGATGACCCTTTTCAAATTTGTTTTCAAATTTTTGATTTGTCAAAAAATGTGGGCGTGGCAGGGCGGGGCTTATCAGACTTAAAGAAATTGTTAAATAATTCTTTGAAAATCAAATATTGATCCAATTTGTACCAAACTTGGCAGAAATGTTACTTGGATAACCCTTTTCAAAATTTGTTTTCAAATTTTTGATTCGTCAAAAAATGTGGGCGTGGCAGGGCGGGATTTATCAGACTTAAAAAAATCATGAAAAAAATTCTTTAAAAACCAACCATTGGTCAAATTTAAACCAAACCTGGCAGATCTGTTTCTTGAGTGACTGTTTTCCATGTGTGTTCATGAATTTTTTGATTTGTCAAAAAATGTAGCCATGGCAGGGCGGGGCTTATCAGACTTGGAGAATTTATCAAACAAATCCTTGAAAATTTTCTTCTTAACTGTTGGACAACTTATATCAAATTATCCAGGAATGTTCCCTGGGTAACCCTTTTTACTTTATTTTATTTTTTTACAAATTTGTGATTTGTTGAAAATGTGGGCATGGCAGGATGTTTATTCGACTAGAAGAAATGACAAGAAAATTCTTTAAAAATCAACTGTTGGGCCAATTTGAACCAGGGATGTTGCTTCAGTGACTCTTTTGAACAATAATATTGTTTGTGAATTTTTGATTTGTTAAAAATTTCAGTGTGGCAGGGTAGGGCTTATCAGACTTCAAAAATAAAAACAATATAAAGAAATTGTTCAAAAATCAACCATGGAGCCAATTTAAACAAAGAGAACAAAATGCTTATTGAGTTACTCTTTTCAAACACTTGGTTATAAATTTTTGATAGGATAATAAATGTTGATGAGGCAAGGAGGGGCTTATCATATTAACCCTTTCCCAAACAAGACCGGGTTTTGATGTCCCTAAGAGAAAAGGCTTGGGAAAACATTGAGGCAAAAGAAGAAAGTGCTGATAATCAGCACTTTTTCCTTTTGCCTCAATATTTTCTGTGCTATATTGTACAGAATATTCCATTTTAGTTACTTTAATGTTGTTGTCGTCTGCAGCAGCTTTGAATTTGGACTACCTTAAAATTTTGTTGTTTGGGAACGGGTTAAGCGTATTAATGTTTGTAATGTATCAGTCTGATGTTTCAAAATTGTAAATTGTTAATTATTAAAGTTAATCTTGATTATAAAAATCAAACTGGAAAAGCACATGATATTCAATTTTAAAGATGTACGCAAATGCTACTACATGCAATATAATTGAATACTAATGTGACTTCATTGTATTCATTGGAAATTATGAAACTTAATTTACAATAATTTGATACATCACGACATACATATTTGTTTACAACAAAATTTATATTGTACACAATCAAATACAGGAAGAACTCAGGTGAGCGATATCAGTGCCTTTCAGGCACTCTTGTTTTGTATTTCTGAATCTTAAGAAAATAATATGTCATGAGTTCTAATGAGTTTCAATTCTGTATTTATTGAAAAAGATATATTTAGAACTCAGATATTTTCATGCGCGGATCCAGAGGGGGGGTCATGACCCCCCCCCCCCCCCCCACCTGGAATTTGGCAAAAAAAGGGGTTATAAAAAAGATTACTGGTTATGGCCCATACAAGCAGCGTCATTCATCCCTGTGTGCCACGACAAACCGTTGTTATATTTAGTCCTTCATGGTATAACATGTATCTGCATGGATCCAGGGGGGGGGTCATGGGGCCTGACCCCCCTGGAATTTGGAAAAAAAAGGGGTCGGATCAGAAGGAACACCCCCCCCCCCCCCCCCCCCCCCCCCCTTGGAAAAATACCTAAAATACCTGGATCCGCGCTTGATTTTATCTGAAAATTTTAGAAAGTTTCTAAGTTTTTCCCTCTCCTGTAAAATATTACAAAATTTAGTTACAATAGTTTTGCACTAAGCCCTCGATTTGCCTTATGACCATCATAAATGTTGAGATATTATATATGTATTTGACAATTTTGTCAATTTTCATGTTATGAATTTAATATGCATATAAATGTATACATTTATTCAATCATCATTTTTGCAGACATGGTGAAATCAGAAAACAGGGGTATGTTGAACAGCTGTATAAAGTCTGGTGGAATGGAATGTGTTTCTGAAAGGCCTTCAATGGTATGCATTTATTCTTTATCCCTGAAACAATCTTGATTTTATCATATCATGTACAAAGTTAGATTTTTTCTGAATTATAAAGTATGGTGAAAAACATTACTTCCTAAATAAAGTATACTTAGCCATACAGTACAAATTGTCTGCAACCTGTTTCAGCATGGATCAGTTTGAAATATTGGTGTTTAGAAAAGGTTGCACAAGTATATATTTACATGTCTAGATCTATGCTCGATTGGAATGTGACAATTTTAATGATGAGTTCACAGTTTACATGTTGAATTGCCCAGGTAGGTAATTAAGCAGCAGGGGTGCAGTATATATATTTAGTAAATAAAATGTTCTGTTCTGTTCTGTATATATTTAAGGGCACATCCCCTGCCGCTTAATGAAACCCACCCTGCATTAAAAGGGATGATTTAAATGGGTAATCACAGCTTTTTAAAGTAATTACAAACTTTTCCAAAAGAACAAGAAGAATTTTACATTCTTCAGTATAAACAATGTAGGATATATCAACAATCAACATTTTCTACTTTTCATTCAATGTTTTGGTTTTGAAAATATGCATATCCTTTTTCCTTTTGCAATATATGTATATATATATTCATATTGCAGAAAATTTTGTAAAAATACATTGAACTTTTTTTGATGATTTAATTACTGATTTTGTCATCTCATCAGCATCACCTTTGAAATTTTTGATAATATTTTTCATTGCATGTATTGTTGCATTTTGACAAGGCTTGAATTATTGTTAGAAAAGTAGAAAATGCCAGGATGCCAGGAGTTGTGATTTTTAGGGGTCAGTATAAGGCTGAAATGTTACATTTGTTACTTTTGTATAATTGCAGGTTCATAAATCAGGTGCACAGATGACTAAAGATGATGCTGACAGTGATGATTACCGGTGTTATAACAGACCAATTGACAATTTGTGGACATTGTTTGGTCCATACAGTGATTGTTTACAATATCCATGTATAAACATTCAAATTTTAAATCCGACAAAACTCCATCCTGTTTTAACCAATTCAGACATAATGACATATTTTGACAACCTACACGATGAAAGGTTTTGAAAACATTGAGGAAAATGAAGAAATGGTTTTGTGACAAGCAATTTTATCATTTCCCACAATGTTTTTTAGCCAGTTAGATCAAAATATATGAAATTGTATTCTCTTGAAATTGTCATCTGCAACATCTTTCAATTTGGGACAGTCTTAAAAAATCCCTCTGGTAATTGGTTACAAATGATATAGTGCAGATAATCAAATTCAATAGAATATCATGTTATGACTTGTAAAAAACCAGCCAAAGTGTCATTCATGTTTATGAAAATTAGAATAAATTTTTAACGTTTTATTTGATTTTTTTTCTGGCTATCAGAAAACATACACATTAACCCAAATAAGTCCTGATTTTGTCATCCCTGAAAGAAAAAGCTTAAGAAAATATTGAGACAAAAGAAGAAAATGCTGATAACCAGCGTTTTCTCCTTTTATCTAGATATTTTGTATGCTAAATTGTACCTAAATCCTATCTTTATCAACATTCATTTGATTTTTGCAGGATGTTTCCTATTGGATCACCTCTAAATTCTAGAGTTTGGGAAAGGGTTAAATCAGAGTAATAACTGGTATAGAGATTTGATAGACATAATGATGTTATGCCTGCCAACAGCATATCTTCTGTCCTCTTTATTTCAAGTTTTGCACCGGTCCATGAGAAAACTTTCAACCAAAGTAAATACAGTTTACACTCGTTAAGTCAACATCTGATTTGTCATATTTCTGCTTAAGTCGAAGTGAAAATGTGGTCCTTGCATCACCAATGGCCATAGGGTATCAATCAGGTTAGACAAATTTGATTATTAGTCCCCTACCGGCGAAGCCGAAGGGGACTTTAGGTTTGCACTCTGTCCGTCAGTCAGTCCGTCAGTCCGTCCGTCCGTCCGTCCGTCCGTCCGTCTGTCCGTCAGTCCGGTGAATTAGTTTTCCGGACTTTTTTTCTAAACGGGGGTAGCTATTGAGCTGATTTTTGGTATGTGGACCCGCATTGATGAGTTACAGAACAAGTTTTAGTTTCGTTCCGCTCCAGTGATTTTTGAGGAAAATACGGATGCTGGACTTAGAAAATTACTGGGAAATTACAGTTTTCCAGACTTTTTTTCTTAATGCTGGCAGCTATTGAGCTGATTTTTGGTATGTAGACCCGCATTGATGAGTTACAGAACAAGTTTGAGTTTCGTTCCGCTCCAGTGATTTTTGGGGAAGATATGGATCCTGGACTTAGAAAATTTCTGGGAAATTACAGTTTTCCAGACTTTTTTTCTCAATGCTGGCAGCTATTGAGCTGATTTTTGGTATGTGGACCCGCATTGATGAGTTACAGAACAAGTTTGAGTTTCGTTCCGGTCCAGTGATTTTTGGGGAAGATATGGATGCTGGACTTAGAAAATTACTGGGAAATTACAGTTTTCCAGACTTTTTTTCTCAATGCTGGCAGCTATTGAGCTGATTTTTGGTATGTGGACCTGCATTGATGAGTTACAGAACAAGTTTGAGTTTCGTTCCGGTCCAGTGATTTTTGGGGAAGATATGGATGCTGGACTTAGAAAATTACTGGGAAATTACAGTTTTCCAGACTTTTTTTCTCAATGCTGGCAGCTTTTGAGCTGATTTTTGGTATGTGGACCCGCATTGATGAGTTACAGAACAAGTTTTAGTTTTGTTCCGGTCCAGTAATTTTTTGGGAAGATATGGATGCTGGACTTAGAAAATTTCTGGGAAATTACAGTTTTCCAGACTTTTTTTCTAAACGCTTGCAGCTATTGAGCTGATTTTCGATATATGAACACATATTGATGGGATACAGAACAAGTTTGAGTTTCGTTCCGGTCCAGTGATTTTTGTGGAAAATATGGATGCTGGACTTAGAAAATTTCTGAGAAATTAGTTTTCCAGACTTTTTTTTTCTTAATGCTTGCAGCTATTGAGCAGATTTTTGGTATGTAGACCCGCATTGATAAGTTACAGAACAAGGTTGAGTTTTGTTCTGGTCCAGTGATTTTTTAGGAAGATACGGATGCTGGACTTTGAAAATTTTTGGGCTTCTTTTTCTTAAGACATATATAAAGCCGGTAGGGGACTTGGTATTGTTTTGCAATACTTCAGAATGCTTGTTTTAAAATGAATAAATCTATTGAAATACAGTAGGAAAAGGAGATAATTTGCTCCTTTCGAGCAATTTTCCATTTCCTGCTATATTTTGATAATACACGCACTTGCCTAACAAAAATGAATAAATATCATTAATCAAAGCCGAAAAGAATTGGGATAAGTCAAATTCACGATATCTCGAGCTAAAATGACGTTCCCTATGACTTCGACACAACGAATATTACGAAACGTATTGGAAAACGGCTTACTGTCGTTTGAAGGCAATGCTGAAAACTGTTGAGATGAAGTGAAACATGCTAGTGATAGTGAACTTTCCGAGCGTCTTCAATATATAGGAACTTTTGAAAACCATGGACTGGATGGGAGAAAATGTTGAAAAAAAACTATGCCTGTTTGCGGTTTTTAGCTCACCTGAGCACAAAGTGCTCAAGGTGAGCTATTGTGGTAACTCAATGTCCGTCTGTCTGTCCGTCCCTCTGTCAACAATTTGGTGTTTACACTGTAGCATCCACAAAAGTTGGCCAATCTTGATCAAACATGGTCAAAGCAAGTATGGTCATAAGTTCTCGGATGAGTTTTATTATGGGTGTGATCGGACCTGGAAGTCCGAAGTTATGTGTCCTTGAATATATTAAAATTAGCTAGTTTTGACTTTGTTTACGCTCTGGCATCTACAAATATCAGTTAATCATAATAAACTTTGGACACAATGTTGGTGACCATTTGATCTCTCATGAGTTTGATTTCGAGCTTGATCGGAATAGAATGTCATGAGTAATGTGCCCTTGAATTTTACAAAATTGCTGTTTTAACAGTTTTCCACTTTCTTTACACTAGAATCTACAATTATTGATCAAACAAGACAAAACTTCATAACAATTTTAGTGACCATAAGATCTTGCATGAGTTCGATTTTCAGATTGATTGGATAAGAAAGTCATGAGTTATGTGCCCTTGAATTTTACAAAATTGCTGTTTTCTACAGTATTTGACTGTTTACACTCTAGCGTCTATGAATATTGATCAATCAAGACGAAACTTAGACACAATTTTGGTGACCATTACATCACACGAGAGTGTGATTTTCAACTGGATCGGAATGAAAAGTTTTGAGTTATGTGCCCTTGAAATTTACAAAATTGCCGTTTTGACCGTTTTCAAATTTGTTAACACTCTAGCACCCACAGTTATTGAGAAAAAAGACAAAACTTCGACACAATGTTGGTGACAATAAGATCTTGGAGGAGTTTGATTTTCAGTACGATCATATCAGAAAGTCGTGAGTTAAGTGCCCTTGAATTTGACAAAATTGGCGTTTTCGACTGTTTTTCGACTTTGTTTACTCTCTAGCTTCTACAGTTTTTGACCAATCAAGATGAAACTTGGACACAATGTTGGCCATAAGAACTTGCATTGGTTCGAATCGTTCTCATCGGATCAGATAGTTTAGAGTTATGTGACAAAATTGCCGTTTTCGAATCTAACTAAACTGACACGATTTAAAAACGCAAAAAAAGGACTTTTACAAATGGTATCTCCTACATCTTGCAAAACCGATGTATAGCCATGTAAAATTGTAAATGTTACAATTGTTAACATAACGGGACAGAAAATGACCTTCAAAGCCACGAATAATGCCTGAATAGACGTCAGATTATGCCAAAATGCACGTTGAGTCAAGGGCCTGGCATCGAACAGGACGACGACAGCGAACCCCATGTTTTCACAGGCGATTTATCACCATGTCGCGATGTATAGGCCGCCCGCGACAACCAACCATAGAATTTGCTGTAGACTGAGCCGTCACAAATCTGTTGCGTTGGTGACGTTAACGTATACAATTATGTTGACGTACAGTTGTTACACGCAGCTGACCTGGACGTGGGTGGTCTGTAAATCTTCCCGTGTCGTTTACAAGTCACCTTGGAACCGTCGATTCGGCTATATTAAAGCGTCTAGCTACCTTCATTTGCGTAACACCGAAACAAAAAAAGCCAAAAAACTCAGTTCCTTTTTCGCAAAGTAAGCCTCAGCATTTTGTACAATTTTTTCTTTCGTTGTTCTCGTGTGTTTTCAATAAGTAAATCAAAGTGGCAATTTGTACACAAAAAATCTTAGTGATTTAACACGTGGTATGAATGCACGAGACACACGAGCATTTAGTAATGGGCGGTTCAGATGTCCGGATAGTTTACAGAAAACACGACAAAATCACTAAGGCGTGAAGCGTATACATTTTCTCATGTATGTCCCAAAATATGGTGCCGATCAACGCAATAGGAAAGGAATGGTTAATGAAAACTTGTTTTGCGTTTTTAAATCGTGTCAGTTTACTACAAATATTGAAAGAACAAGGCAAAACTTGGTCATAATGTTAATTACCAAGTCTTGTTCGGGAAAGGTTTAAGGCAGTCCTCCCCCTAATGAGATTCGCATGACGTCGGAATTATTCGGGTTAGGCCGAAATCATTCAGAGGAGGAACCTTCCACTGCTGAATGATTACGACCGCATCCGGATATGTTACGTAACGACGACACTCAGAAAAAACATATGTTTTATGAATCTCAAAATGGCCACATTACGGGTATTCTACCTTAATTAAATATCGATTACTCGTAATCTTTCCTCCCAAAAAAGACAACAATATGTATATTCGGGATAATTCCACTGATTCATTTAAAATTATTGTGTGCAACATTTTCCTATTTGGAACAAAGTCAAATTTTGACGTTTGGGAATTGGTTTATTATGTGGATTTCAAAATTCATACAATTCGTTATGATGTCTGTGTGACAAGTCTGTAAGGTCATTGTTCTTGGTCAAAGACACATGTATGTCAAGGTCATAATTACAGAACCTCATAGACCTATAGACTCTACTCCAAGTTCCAACAGGCATGTGTGCTTCACATGCACGTCTTTTAGTCTAAAACCCTTTGGACTTTGACGAGATAGATCTAATTTTCAAGGAATCGTTTAGGTTGACGTCGACATCCTTTCGCCCGTTTCTAGGCTTTGCCTACTTTCATATTAGTGAATAGAAATTCTTGGCATTGTTTAGTTATCTCAAAGATTAGTTTCTTAATCCTACAGATGCAAAGGAGACAGAAATATGTGTTTTTCTTCATTTTCTATGCATTTTGGGGGTGATTATATGATATGAAAATAACGACAAGTAATGCCATAACAGCATAGTATACATGTATATAACAGATAGTAGTATTATTTCCTAAACAAAAACTGTGTAAACTTTTTCCACACGACTCTCTGACACAAATTGAAAGGTGTTGGAGACGACCAAGTCTATGTTAACCCATTACGGAAAGACAAAATTTTAGGGCGATCCAAATCGAAAGATCCTGCAGACGACAATTTCAAGTTAATAGAATTTTTTATCTTTATGTCTTTTTGGCAGGAAAACATTGTGGAAAATGAAGAAATTGCTTGTCACAAGCAATTTATTCATTTTCCACGATGTTTTCCATAGCCATTATTTTGTGGGGAGTGAAAAAGAGTCATCTTGTGGTAATGGGTTAAAAGTGTCGTACCCGCAGAAACTTGAACATGCTAGCACGGATTCTGACCAGACTGCAATTGGGTAAATGCTGGTTTGGAGAAACGGTTTTCTAATATCATCGCTTTTCGGCGAAAACCTCGTATCTGCAGCTTGTTTTAAGCTGCAGATACTAGGTTTTTGAAGAAAAGCAGCGATATGCTATGTAGGTCCCCTAACCAGATCAAGACATTATCATTTCATTCATATATCCATAATAATAATAAGAAACCATTAGATGTGAAACTATGGGAAATGTGCACACAGTAGCGTTAACAAATGTTTATCCCATCTCAAAGTATCAGGAAATATCTCCCCTAGAAGCTCTGTCTTTTGATGACTTGTAAAGAAACACATATGGATCATTGTTGGTAAAGAAGAAAATACCGACAATTGGCAGTTTCCATTTACCGGCCTTTTTCAACCCATAGGGGCCTGTAAGTTAACTCCAAACACATAATGAGCCTTTATTTACCAAATGAAGACTCATTTGGTGCTGCGAGTCAACTTACAGACCCCTATGTTTCAACCCACCCAATGAATTTCCCTTTGAAAGTTTACACCTTATCTATCATGAACATGGAGCTCATCTTCTTTTGGACTAGTCTTAAAATTGTGTTGGTGAAAAGTACTAATTGGACACAAATACCGATCAGGGACCGGTTGTTTAAATATTGGTTAGAGCTAAATAAATGATTGAATACATATTTTGGTTAAAATTTCATATATACACAAATTAAATAAATAAATAAATAAATAAACGTCCGCGGACAACGTAGCTCGCCTATACGGGAGCTAGTCACAAAAACATCTAATTTTTTAAAAGTAGGTCAAACTCCAAGGTCAAGGGTAATGGTCCCAAATGAAAGGACTTGGCAGGAGGTATCCTGTTCTATGTGTGAAATATCAAGGCTCTATCAATAATAGTGCATGAGATGTAGGCCGGGTTAAAGTTTTTCAAAAGTAGGTCAAACTCCATGGTCAAGGTCACTAGGTCAAAGGTCATGGTCCCAAATGGAAGATCTTGTCGAGATGTATCCATGTATGAAATATCAAGGCTTAATCTCTAATAGTGCCTGAGATATAGACCAGTTAAAGTGAAGACGCGACGGGACGGGACGGGACGATAAGCGACGCCGACACTAGGGCTGTGAAATTAGATCCCCGGGCATAAAGTCCCGGCTCGCTAAAAATAAATAAAAGTATCTAACCATTTGGTAAGCACAAACAAAACTTAATGCAGCCGAGCCTAGTTGTAAAAGTTTTCAGCAAACCCCTAAGTGATAAAATATTTCTATGAATGAAAATCAATCAACATGAAAAGAAGTATATACGGGGGCTTTTAGTCCACGTGATCATTTCTCTTTATAAATGTTAAGTTATTGTTAAGTTATTGCAAAGATCAAATATTGCAATAAAATAGAACGATACCATTCATTCGTGTACCTAGAAAAAGAAGTTTTCATGAAGAACAGAAAGTTCGGTGCTTTACAACAAAAACCTCGTAACTGCAGCTTAATCAAGCTGCAATTACAAGGTTTTTGTTGAAAAGCTACGATATGGAGCATCTGGGTTTAGTTCATTCATTAGCATCTTGTTTTGATGGTAAGCGAATATGACAGCTGATATGATTGACCTTGTAGATCTATACAATTTACTCCCACACATGCAGGGGTAGAGAATAAAATCAGACTTATTGAAAATACGATACTGTGTCTACATGATTTTTAGAAAACAGTAATTTTCTTCAAAACATTCTGTTATGAATCTTATGTTGCTACACGTACAATAGTACCAGCCGAAATTGACAGTGACGTAGGCTAATGTTTACTACTTGACAACCAATCAACTCTGTTCGTATTTGTAACGGTGCAAATCAGACGAATTAATTGGTTTTGCAGCAGTAAACATGAGCTACGTGACTGTCATTTTCGGCTGGGACTATTGTATATCCGTCTCTCGGGCATGAGATTTCAGTTTAAAAAAATCGAATCGTCCAAAACTTTTGATCATTTAAAGCTGAAATTCGTCAAAGAGCTGAAGATTCTCATTCCTAATAATTCTATGAAAATCATGAATTTATTTTATCGTTTCATACCCACACAAACTGTCCACAGCTCATGGTGACGTCATAGTGGAAATATGCGATCCTTTAAAAACTTAATTGAGGGTACATTTCGTCGCCTTTAAACAAACAATTCGTTACGGCAGCTTAAAACAAGCTGCAGTTACGAGGGTTGTTTTGGTTAAAAAGCATCGTTTTATGTACATGTATTACTTATGTATTTATCACATCGTTTCAGAAATGGCCAACAGCTCGTGATGACGTCATATATTACTATTCGTTACTTTAAAGATTTATTGGCGTTACATTTCGTCGCTATTCAACAATATCTCGTAACTGCAGCTTTTTACAAGCTGCAGTTACGAGGCATTTGTTGAAAAGCAATGGTTAATGTATGTCACACCTTAGTATGTATCCATGAACTTTTAATCGTTTCAGAAATGACGTATACACACAAACTATCCACAGCTCGTGATGACGTCATATTGCAAATATTAGCTACTTTAAAAACTTCATGGTCGTTACATTTCGTCGCTTTCTAACAGAAACCTCGTAACTGCAGCATAAAACAGGCTGCAGTTGCGAGGTTTTTGTTGAAAAACATTGATTTACGTGTAGGGCCTATATGCATGTATGTCGCAACTTAGTATGTATCCACGAATTTATCATATCGTTTCAGAAATGACGTACACCCACAAATTATCCACAGCTCGTGATGACATTATCTTGGAAATATTAGATACTTTAAAGGTTTATTGTCGCTTAATTTCGTCACTTTTCAACAGAACCCTCGTAATTGCAGCGATTTATGTATGTCACACCTCTCTATAAAATTCATGAATTTATCCTATCGTTTCAGAAATGACGTACACACACAAACTATCGACAGCTCGTGATGATGTCATTTTGGAAATATTAGATACTGGCTCAAAGGTAACAAATGTTTCATCTCTGATGTCAAAACAATTTTTTTTTAGCTCACCTGAGCACAAAGTGCTCAAGGTGAGCTATTGTGATCGGTCTGTTGTCCGGCGTCCGTCTGTCTGTCCGTCCGTCCGTCCGTCCGTCCGTCCGTCCACAATTATAAAAAAATCTTCTCCTCCTAAAGTACTGGGCAGAATTGGATGAAATTTCACAGATGTGATCCTTGGGTCATCCTTTTTCAAAATACTTCAAAGAATTGGGATCGGGGTCAGAATGGGGTAAAAAAGTAGGTCACTAGGTCAAATCTTATTTTTGCTCTAGGAGTCACATTATTGTCTCAATCATTGTGAAAATTGACCAGAATCTTTGTCTTGATGATATCTAGGTCATATAAAAAAGTGGGTCATGCCAGGTCAAAATGTAGGTCACTAGGTCAAATGATATAAAATCCTTCTTTTTTGCTCTAGAAGTGTTAACTTTGGCTCAAATATTGTGAAAATTGCTCAGAATGTTTTTCCGGTGGATATCTAGGTTTGGTTAAAAATTGGGTCATGTGAGGTCAAAAACGAGGTCACAAGGTCAAATATCAAGAACTCCATTTATTAGTCAAGAAGTGTCAATTTTAGCAAAAATCTTGTTAAAATGGCTCAGAATGTTTTTCTTTTGGACATTTAGGTCTGTTAAAAAGTTTGTTGTGCGAGGCCAAAAACTAGGTCACAAGTTCAAATGTAATGAATCCCTTCCCTTGCTCTGGAAGTTCTAATTTAGGCTCAATTATTTTGAAAATTGCTCAGGTTTATTTTGATGATGTCTGTTGGTCATTGAAAACTTGGGTCATGCGAGGTCGAAAACTGGGTCACTGGGTCAAATCTTGATTTTTCTGTAAGAATTACAATATTTGCTCAATCATTGTGAAATTTGTTGGGAATGTTTAACTTGATGATATCTTGTTTCAAAATACTTAGCATTGTCTCAATACCCTCTACCAAAATACTTCAAACTACTGTAATACAAGAAGAAGTGGTCCTATGGTGTGGGGTTTCATGAGGTTTCGCACAGAGACAGTTTTCTCAAAGACTGTTTGGCCTAGAGTCGTGAAATTTTGCATGAGTTTACATCTCATGGACCTCTAAAAGGATACTTCAAACCATCACTTTACAAGCAAAGAAGCCCTGTGTTGTGGGTTTTGAAATTTTCAAGTAGGGAATTCAGACAAATTTATTTTGACCAGGTATCAGCTTATCAGCAATCACTGCTTAAGTAAATAGTAATACTGTCTAAAAGTCAATAATAAAGGGCTGCCTTATCTGATAATGGAGCTCTTATCTTATAAAGGATGGAGCTACAGATAATCTTTATGCATAAACCCTTTCCTATGATGTCCCTATTAAAAATGGCTTGGGGAATTATTGAGTCAAATGAAGTAAAGGCTAATAATCAGCATTTTCTCCTCTTGCTGTGCTATGTTGTTCATGAATCCTTTCTTACCCACATAATTTTGTCTTCTGCAACTCCTTTCAAATTTGAACAGTCTATTTCTATTCTGTTGTAAGATTAAACCCTTTCCCAGCCAATGTTTAAGCCCTTTCCAAATTGTTTCAGAACAGAAAGTCCTTAGTTATGCCTTTGAATTTTGCAAAATTGCAATTGTTATTCTTGTATTCTTCTAATGTTAAAAGATTGATTTCATGGTCTCGCCAGTATCTCAACTATGAATTCAGGTGAGCGATCTAGGGCCATCTTGGCCCTCTTGTCATAAATTTTAGGGAGGGTTCAGACCGACGAGGGAAAACATGATACTTGTTACCAGTATAAAGTTTGTTTAAATCTACAGTGTTTTTACCAGGTTATTTTAGAAGACCAGCGATGACTTTTCTTTGAAGTTAATTGGTCATGCAATTAGAGCAGTTTAAGAATGTACAGGGTTTTATCTTTCTATTCTATGTAATGACCGTTGTGCAAAGCCAAAGTAGGCTACTTCGACTCCTTTGGGCTTCAATTGAGATCGTTGTTCAAAAGAAACTACCAATATTTCATCGCTTTTCATGAAAAACTCGTAACTACATCTTGAACAAGCTATAGTTACGATGTTTTTGTTGAAAAGCGGCGATATAATACGCATACAATGCACAGTACATGTACGTGCAATTTTCTAAATATGCTACAAGAACAGAAATTGCGTAGAATTGCAATTCCTTTGAACTATATAACATTACGTCGGTATCATTGCAAAAACTCGTAACTCCAGCTTTAATAAAACTGGAGTTACGAGGTTTTGCAGTAAAACCGACGATTATTTTTCTCATTTCAGCCGTGCCAAGAAGTTCTAGAGAAGCAAATCCGGTGGGGAGACGGATTCATATTTTTATTTTCTTTAACAGACAAATCTTCGCTACAATATATCGTATTTTTAAAGGATTTAATTGAAAAGTTAAAAGGAAAAGATGTTCCTTTAGTGTTGGTAGGGAATAAACTTGATTTGTTATCCGCAAGAGAAATTACAGAAGACGAATGTCAAAAACTATCCGAAAAGTTTGACTGTCCGAAATTTGAAATTTCTGTGGCGGATAGATATGATGACGTCATGGAAGTGATGGAGGAACTACTTTGTCAACTAAAACGGGACTATATTAAAAGCCTCAGTTCGAACAATTCGTCTCCGGTGGATAATAAACCAAAATCTAAACTGTATAGCATGAAGAAAGCATTCAAGAAACGGATAAATAGAAGTCATAGTGACACGTTTTGAGTAATATATAATGTGCACACATTTAATTCATGGAAAAGGCTTTGAGACTAAAGAAAGATTGTCAATAACCAGAATTTCTCCTTTTATATCAACATTTCTGTGTTTCTACAAATCATGACTTAAATAACTAACATTCTGTCACTTTAAGTAGTTATTTATGGGCTTTTATCCTTATATCATATACGGTGGGCGACTAGAACTTCAAAGAATTCACATTGCGTATTTGTCGACCACGTAGTATATTTGCTTCGTACACGAGCCCTCACATTTTTTCCCAACGACCTGCTAGATCTAATCAGAAAGCATGTTTTTATTTATTTTTTATTTGTCTATTTATTCATCTGTTTATTCATGTGTGTATCTATTTATTGTGATTTTCTCTTTGTTTCTATGGAAAAAGGAAACATAACGGTTGGCCCCTGCATGCGTCTAGGCACTTACATGTAGTTGGCCTACACATGTTGCATATACTCAAAGGAAATCACTAGCTTGCACGTACAAAAATTCAATTATCTTTACATACACATGTATTAACACGTCAAAATACAGGATACATGTACAGTAATCTTAAAAAAACACAATGTATAGGTCGTGGTAATAGCTGGAGATGGTCTGCCATACCATTTCTCGAGATACATGTATTTGATTTATTCCAAAGATTGTTTGTACTCTTTATCTACGCAAAAAATAAATGAGTATAACCGTGATAGAATATATTCGTATGGTCGTCACAGAATTACTTCCCTTACTCCAAAGAAACTCGAACGCTAAATCAGAACAGAATGTTAATGCCATCTGAAAGTTCTTACGATCAGCAAGGATTAAATATTTTTTAAACTCAGACGTTGATGGAGAATTACCGCTATATCTACAGTAACTACTTTAACCCTTTTCCAAACAGTAAAATTTTATAAATCGACAGTCCAGGTACAATGACAAATGGAATAGATCTACTTACAAGTAATTCTTTCATAATGTTACACACATTAATTAAAATTATAACACTCTACCGTAAAATCCATATATAGCGTAAGAAGAACTGCGTCGGGTTTTATTTGCAATAAAGACCCAATATAATTATGTTTTGTGTATGCGCCAAAACGTCACGTGGCGTCAAGGTAACGTCAAATTGACGTCACTTAACCGACAATGCGTTTCTTACGACGAAAACTAGTTCATGGCAGAATTTTCACAAAATAACACATTTCTAATGTGCGTTTTTGTCATTTAGAGTGTTATAATGGAGATAATAACAAGTTTAGCGGTCTTTATTGCCAATATAAACCTCTGTGCTCTGGACTACATGTTATGGCAAATACCTCGGCGCTGTGCGCCTCGGTTTTTACCTACAGATGTAGTCCGTCGCACATCGGGTTTTATTGACAATAAAGACCGCTTAACTTGTTATTATTTCATAAATAAAGAGAAACAAATACCGGTACGAGGCCCAAAGATGATAACTAGTCAGAGAATCCCCAAATGTCTTCAAAACTTTTGATGAATGTGTAATTTTAGGATTGTAAAGTTTCTGTTACATGAAATGGAATTTGTTCAACCTATAACACGGTGGATAATCACGTGATACAATATTTTCAGAAAATCTTCAATAATTTTGTAAATACTGGACCGATTTGAATTCGGTTTGAAGCAGAGAATGTGGACAGACGTCACGCATTAGATGGGCGTGGTCGATTTTTGAAAAATAAACTGACAAAAAAGTTAT
This sequence comes from Fragum sueziense, assembly GCA_963680895.1. Lineage (NCBI taxonomy): Eukaryota > Metazoa > Mollusca > Bivalvia > Cardiida > Cardiidae > Fragum > Fragum sueziense. Next base: position 25,946 of record CAVMGG010000764.1, read on the forward strand.
TGAAGATAAACCAAAATTTTGGTTTATCTTCAATAACTTTTTTATCAGTTGATTTTTCAAAAGTCCAACACGTTCAGCTCATTCCTGGCATTTTCCACCTTCTCTGCTTCAAACCGAATTCAAATTGGTTTAGTATTACAAAATATATTGAAGATTATCTGAAGTTCTGAGTCACGTGATTATACACCGTGTGTAAGATTATTTACGAAGCAAAAGTTTCGTGTTATTTATAACATTAATTCCCATCAATCCTAAGCTATGTTTGTAGCTACATTTATAACTAACATTTTCTCGATACAATGGAACCGTGCACATGACCTCAGATGACCATGTATGGACATTTAATTGGGAAAGATGGACTGCAAATTTATATCAATTGTCCAAGAAACAAATCTTTTGATAGTGACCCTGCCATGACCTTTTGGTTTACTAAAGCAACCCTTTCCAAGACGACAGATTTTTTGTCCACTTTTAGGTGAGAAAAATAATATAAATGCTTGTAAAAATCAATTGCTATCATAATTATTATAACACATAAAATAGAGGGGATCATAATAAGAAAATGGTGACCGTCAGCATTTTACATTTGCCTCCCTATGCGCGAATTGAAATGATCTTTGAGTTGTTAAAATCACGACGTTTTCCACGAAAAGAATTAAAACAAGACAACTTATTGTTTTCGACATTATACCAATGTATACGCATGGTTCATTCTTTTATCAATAAAAATTGTCTTGAATAATATACTGTCAATACAATATAGAATATCGTGCGTATTTTTGGGTATTTTTCATATTTTCTTATGTGCCAACATATAACTTTCGGACAAATTTAGATTTTAAGCTCGACGATTGGAAGAACAATTTGATTTTATTGGGGTTTTACGCCGTTTTCAACTTCTATGGTCATATCGCGGCGGCTGGAGCACCTAACCGTGGGTTCCTGGTATTTCTTGCACCAGTACAACCACAATATCCAAACCGAACATCCAGCTGCTCTCTCACATAGATGATTCACACCCATTGGTGAGAGACAAATGACTTTTGTCAAATGTCAGAATGGATACTGGCCGAACTCGAGACCCCTGGATTGACAGACTCCGACGTAACCGACTGAGCTATCCGGGCTCGGCTTGGAAGAACAAGGTAGCCATTCCAACCAGTCGGACGTCGTCGACGTTATGCTTCTAGAGGCTTAATGATGCAAACATGTGTAATGAAGCTTTTTTCACGCTCCACGGGATAGACTTCGGAAAACATAGTAGGAGTGAGGAGTCTGAGGACATTGGTCGTTATTTCAAACAATGTTTTCTACCAATAAAGACAAAAATTCAACCCATTAAAATTATCGGCTGCATCATCTTCGAATTTGGACCGGTCTAAAATTTTGCCGTCTGCTAATGGGTTGATTATGCAAGACATAGTGTCTCTATCTGTGAACTTTTCCCATTTCAACGTGTGCGAGGTACCACAACCACGTGACAGAATGTATATTAACCCTTTCCCAAACAAGACCTGGTTTTAACGTCCATAGAAGAAATGGCTTGGGAAAACATTGAAACAAAAGAAGAAACTGCTGATAACCAGCAGTTTCTCCTGTTGTCTCTATATTTTCTGTTCCATATTTTACACAAATCCTATCTTTAATAACATCCATTTTGTCTTTTTTTACAGTTTTTGAAGTGGATCACCCTAAAATTTTGTCGTTTGGGAAAGATTTATGTCTCAAAAATGCAGTAGACATTTTCTTGAGTCGCTATATGTTTATCTGAACATAGTGACACCAATATTCCATAAAAAATATTGAACACATACATTACGCCCCCTTTCCCATGTCGTCCGGCATTTATTCCCAGCCGCAATTAGAGTTATGGATTAACACCGACTAGCCTGTCCAAGTGAATAATTTTCCTGTCATTTTTGCTTTCCTACTGTTAATCTTGGATATGTTCGTCTATAAGCGTTACGATTGAACGTCACGTCCAGTGGTCAAGTACATGTAGTATGTTCATGTACTTCCAGAGTCCCACAAAACAGTTTAAAATCCTTAACACTTTGCGACCAACAGAACGAAATAACGATGAACCAGGGTTGTACTTTTTGTTAACCCTTTCGCTGCCATAGGCGAGTTAACTCGACTCTAGGGGTCGCTGCCATAGGCGAGTTTTCTCGACAAATTTAGGGGGGTGAAGTATGTGAATGTTTTTTCCAACTAAGTGGTTTTCATGCATTCTTTTTCTTATAGCACCGTTTTAGTAATCAAAGTACTAGCGTTTGACAGATAAAACAGTGAAAATTGTGTTAAAATCGGTAAACTATAAGTGTTTTTATGAGGAATTTTCCAAACAAAAGACAGCAATATGGCTGCCATTAGAACATGCCCTTACTAGTCATGCCTAGAAGCTGAAAATATCACCATGAATGACACTGAAAATGCTGGAAAATGCTTCTGGATAATTTGAAATTATGTTTAGTTGACAATTTCAACAATCTGTTCCATCAAAACATTATACTTTCAACGGAAACATCTAGTTGAGGTATGTTCATCCATTTTTCCCCGTTGTTCTAAGATTCCAACAATTTGCGAATAAAATAAAAATGAATAGATATTGCCACTTCATAAATAACTTTGAAATTTATGTAATATAATAGATTGCTAATCTCTCTGTTTGTGCTGAAAATTTGAAAGAAATCTATCAAATAAGTCAAAAGTTATGCCTGTTTTTGACTACAGGGTACGATTCTTGGAAATTTCTTCCAATTAATTTGGCATCCAGAGGACAGTCCAATATTGGATATTTGGCAGCGAAAGCGTTAAAAAAAATTGAAATCGGTTGATCACGCGCAAACAATGAAACGCTTGACAATATTAAACTAACTATACCTCACGATAAATGACCTGGCAGAGCAGCCAATGCTAATCGAGTGGAAGGCTCTACAAGGTCTATTCTCGTCCGCTATACAAGGCGTCCAACTAACAGCAACGGATAAACCATGTTGTATAGCCATTTCCGTTACATTAGCATGGGCACCTTTAATATTTGTATCTTCAACAACCTAGCACGGAGCCCTTTGACTTCGACTGTAACACCTATTAATTTGACCTTTGACAAGAAATCCTTGGAAAGCATATGAGGGAAAACTAAATGCTGATAAGCAGCATTTCCCCCTCTAAAGACAATTTTTCGTGCTATATTTTACATAAATCGTGATTTAATCAACACGTACATTTTGCAGTAATTCAGCTTTCAAAAGTCAAGTCAAAGAAATTTTATTGTTACGGACATTTCACACATACGATTAAACAACACACATAGGTCTACAAATCAATGACGGTCATATTAATTTCACAGTTCTGTTATATAATCTAGATAGTCTAAAGACGAAACTAAGAAGAAATTTTTAAAAATGGAGATAAGGACATAGATCTTATCATATGGCTAGATGTTGAAAAATACTATAATTGATTCATTGAAATTATAAAAGTAATTAATCGGGAGGGTGGGCAATGATTTCATTGGTCAACTGGTTTTACACATTGACACATTCTATCTATGCTATCAATTGTGACCAGTCTACAATTTACTCTGTTTCCCATGCTTATATTGTTTACTCCATTTTACTACGAAACAATCATGCTCTGGCGTTACGATAGTGAATCTCAGGACCCTACCGGGATTTCATTATCAAATATATAGTTCGCCGTAAAGTGCATAACAATTTATAAATCTGATACAAAGTTTGATTGGTTGAAACCTAAATTCACCGTCATTTACGAAAAAAAGAATCGACCAAATCTGATAATTCACTTTCATTGGATCATTATCATTGTTTGAATGAGTAACCGAGTGTGTGGTCGTTACATGTGTACTCTTTTATATTGGATAATGCCAAAATAACAATAGTGATCCAATAAATGATGTCATAATAATATTTTATAGTAAATAGTTCAATTTTGATAGCGTAACGACAGAGTATGAATAGATTAACATAAGCTGTAAATACTCTGATACAGAGTATCTATAAGTATGCTGACATTCGTATTTTAGCCCTTTATAAAAAATCACCTAGTCTTGACGCGACTGATCAAGAAAGCATTGTAAAGTATGGCCTATTGAAACATGTATGATTATCAGGAATTTTAATTCACCGTCAATATCGTTTAATATGTAATTAAGGCAAAGCCTTAAAGCGAGCGAAGACCAACTAAACATACCAGTTCACTTTTAGACCGACAAAACTACATTGTATAGATCTATGCATTAAAGGGGGAATAACACTTTAACTTAACATCTTGCAAATTTTCCGAGAACTTCGTAAAAAAAGATAAACATATATTATCAACATATGGTTTTTAAAGGATGGGTTGCAATAAGGGTTCAAAAAATAGATTTTCTTTAAATTTTGTGGATTGATAGGGTTACATAATATCTTTGATTTGTATGTGTGAAAAATCTGGTTTCGGCTTATTTTTCGAGATATGGGTAAATGAAGTGGGTGGGGTAAGATGGACTGAAACACAGTAGGGGTAATTCTAAGTCACTTATATTTCTTATTTTTAGCCCCAGATGTGTGAAAATTTGTATGCGTGTCTTGTGATATATGCGTGAAACATTTATGGGCTTATATTAGATATTCCATTTATATCTTTTCCGTAATATTCATTCTTCTTTCTTTCGAAGAATTTCGCTATTTTTTAACGACCAACTTTACCAAACTATCTCCACACGTTTTATTTGAAACACGATTTTAATGAAACTGTACAGATGTATTATCCAGATATCAATGTAACTTTGTGTGAAATTTGAAAGAAAAGTGTTTGCCCGTTGTTGAGATATTTGACCTTGACCTTCAAAATAACATCAAATTCGGGAATGTCCGTTAAAACTATGTATTGTTGGGAAAGTGGTAAGGGTTGAATGGCATGTGACAGCCCATTCATAAAAGAATGCATTTTACACACGATTGGGGTTTTCATTGTATGATTTTACCGTTAAAATTTATAAAATCAATATAATAAACTTGGTCACCTCTCAGAGTTACCCGGTCATTTCATCTAATGAAATCATTGATAGACAGATATTTGTTTAAGGCCTGTCTATACATTTAACATTATTTTCTTTTTGTTGATATTATATAACGTTATATAAATATTTAGCTTAAGTTAATTAATTGTAAGCACATTTTGTCATTTAGTAAAATCATTCACAATGCGTCTTCTTTATAACCACATTAGAAATACAATCTGAAAATGATTAGTTTTCTCCTAGCAAATTGATAATTATTGTCCATCATGAGATGAGTGAACGAATATAAACTCTTAGACAATTCAAGTTGCATATAAAGCTTTGGTAGTTCTAGCAATCTTAACATAATGCTAATATTTAATTTCACTCACCTGTGGTAGTAATATTAATCACAGCGCTTTCCGCGTAGACATGTTTCATGTGCAATATTTAGTTTGATAAGAAAACTGAGAAGTAAAAAGAATTTCTTTTCTTTCCCATTCTTCCGAATGTGTTGTACGATACAAAAAAAGTAAATATTGCTATGAAACTCATTAGGAACAATAAAAAGAAACCATGTTTCCAATCCTTATGAATAAAATTGGCGCTTTAACTATCACATTTTGGCATTTCCCGAGTTTTGAAGTCATTTTGAAGATCAAGGTCAAATATCTCAATAACGGGCCAACGCTTTTCTTTTAAATTTCACACAAAGTTACATTAATATCTGGAAAATATATCTGTAAAGTTTCATAGAAATCGGGTTTCAAATAAAACGTGTGGAGATAGTTTGGTAAAGTTGGTCGTTAAAAAATAGCGAAATTCTTCGAACGAAAGAAGAATGAATATTACGGATAAGATATACATGGAATATCAAATATAAGCCCATAAATATTTAACGCATATATCACAAAACATGCATACAAATTTTCACGCATCTTGAGCTAAAAATAAGAAAGATATGCGACTTAGAATAACCCCTACTGTGTTTCAGTCCATCTTACCCCACCCACTTTATTTACCCATATCTCAAAAAATAAGCCGAAACCAGATTTTTTACACATACAAATTAAAGATATTATGTAACCCTATCAATCCACAAAATTGGAAGAAAATCTATTTTTTGACCCCTTATTGCAACCCATCCTTACATATATGCCAAATCTTAGCTTTCTACCTTGTGTATTGGCTTAGATGTCGACGGATTTAAAACCCCATGATTTTTTGTCCCGGGGATAATATTTACAATAACGGAACATATGGGGTTTTAAATCCGTCGACATCCTAGCCAATACACAAGATAGAAAGCTAAGATTTGGCATAGATGCAATTTAAAGGCCATATTTTCATAATACATATTTATTTTGTACGAAGTTCTCGGAAAATTTGCATGATTTTAAGTGCCATTCCCCCTTTAATTCTTTGGAATGATTGCGGGTCGGTGATTTACCGAAACGTACTGAAACCGACCGAAACCAATACCGAAACGGACCGAATTGTACCAAAACGGCAAATGGAGACACTCCACAACGGGAAATGCTTCCGGGTCGTAGTATACAAACATAGTTCAGTCAAAAATGGATTCGCTCCTATTGTTGCATTGATTCTGTGTCTATAGAATAGGCAGATGCATGAAATATGGTTCTGCATACTGGCAGACCATCTGTGTACTGCTAGGATGTGTTTTAATGAATTTGTCGGGAACTACTAGTTTCTTGCGCGGTTGTGACCTTTCATGGGGATGTGTCACATGCAGATTCCGAAAAGAGATAGCAAATTTCAAGAGTGGCTGTGTTCATGGGTGCGTGATTTTAGCTGATGGTGCTATTGATATCACTTTCTTAGTAGTAAATTAAAGACAAAGAAATGGTCTGTCAGGCAGACTAAGTAAAACATGCCACAAAGACTTGGCCCATTTTACTATATATTTGATAGGCCCGTTTCGTTGAGGAGTGACACCAAATAGAGGGATTGATTATAAAATAAATTAATGTTTACAAATTTTACAAACCCCATTTATTGACCATAATTATTTTCTATATTCCTAAACAACGACCAAATTCGTGAAAACACAATTGATCCGCAATCACAAAACCTGTTTAAACGTCCCTAACAGAAAATGCTTGAAAAGATATTGATGCAATAGAAGAAAATGCTGATAATCGATAGTTTCTGTGATATAATTGAAATAAATGTTAATGTTACTAAATAATTTTATAATAATGATAATAATAATAATAATAATAATAATAATAACAATAACAATAATAAAGACTTTATTTAACGAGGCTACACTGTTGGGATGATACCCAGTCTTCCCTGTGGGCCTCTACAAATATTTACAAAGACAAAGCATAAAACAATTGCAAATAAGTACAACAAAAGAGATAGAAGAATCTATGTGTAATGCAAATTTGTAGAAGTTACCCATAAACTTTTCTCAAACAAGACCAGTTTTGAAGCACAATGATAAAAGTAATGGTAACAATTGAGGGGAAAATGTAATCAGCATGTTTTCTTTAAAATGGATACGAAATAGACAAATTCACATTTTTATATTTAGACAGAAAGTATAAGCAAGGAGCAATTGGACAATGAATACAAAATGCCTTTATAAATGCCTTTTGTTGTCTTGAAATCTTGAAAAGGTCTCAAAAAGGACCAGTCTAACATATTTCTATTTGGGAAATAGCTCAAAGATCGTGCATCGATCTTCAGGAAAGAGGTTAAATTTCCAAACGCGTCGACCATTCATTTGAAATCTGCAGGACAAGTGCGTCATTGCAAAAATTTAAGCCAAATGATTAGGGCCTATCCCTTTTAACAGAGAGTTTGGAATGCTTGTGAAAAATAATCTAATAACCCGTTTAATCTAACTACACCATTCATTTTAATTACACTAGATTTATCCAGTTAAGCTCTCTCTCAAACAACCGATTATTGCAATGACGCACGTGTCCTGCAGATTTCAAATGAATGGTCGCGTTTGGAAATTTTACCTCTTTCCTGGAAAAAAGATCGCGTTTGGAAATTTTACCTCTTTCCTGGAAAGAGGTAAAATTTCCAAACGCGACCATTCATTTGAAATCTGCAGGACACGTGCATCATTGCAAAAATTTAAGCCAAATGATTAGGGCCTATCCCTTTTAACAGCGAGTTTGGAATGCTTGTGAAAAATAATCTAATCACCCGTTTAATCTAACTACACCATTCATTTTAATTACACTAGATTTATCCAGTTAAGCTCTCTCTCAAACAACCGATTGACGTCTCAAATTTCAAAAACTAAGCCTACAACGTATTGAGAGATATTTTGAAGAAAAAAAAAACTATCTCGACAACTGTAACTCGTTTCATATTAGACCAGACTAAGATTGGGCTACACCCTGATGAATTCACTACATGTCTAGATGAAAACAGTTTCATGTTTTGATACTGTTTCGCTACAATTCGGCCCGTTTCGGTATTGGTTTCGGTACATTTCGGTCGGTTTCGGTACGTTTTGGTAAATCGTCCTACCCGTTTGGGCTGATATGAATCTGCTTTGCGCCACCACCAGCCCCTTTTCGCCCATGAGCCTATAAAAATCGAAATCAACACAAAACCAGACACTTTATGTCCCTACATAAACATTATTGATTAGATATAATATTAAAATAAATGAGTATTGCCATTTAATGCAATAAAAAATCAAGACTAATAGGATTTAGGCTGATTTGAATCTCCTTTGCACCATCGCAAGCTTCTTTTCGCCCGCGATTATATGAAAATCGGAGTAGAACTAAATACAAAAACCAGACACTTTTTCTAAAAAAAAAAAAAAAAAAATACACACTGTTGAATAGATATGATCTGATAAAACATAAATCTTACAATCTATTGCGCTGGAAATTCATGATTAAAAAGTTTATACTGATACAAATCTCCTTTGCGCCGCCCAGATCCTTCTCGCCTGTGAGTAGCATATGAAAATCGGATTTTATGCAAAAACAAAAACACACACAAAAAACAAACAAAAAAAAAAGATACTCTTTGACCGAAAAATAAACATGATGGATTAGATATGATCTTAAATGAATTAAAATACGTGAATATTGCTATTAAATGCAATGGAAATTCGTTACAAAGGAGTTAAGGCTGATATGAATCTCCTTTGAGCCACCACCACTGCACCAGCTCCTTTTCGTCCGTGAGTGGACTACGAAAATCGGAATCAACACAAAATTCAGACACTTTATGTCCAAAACAAACATTATTGGCTATATTTAATCGTAAAATACATGAATAAAGCAATTTAATGCGATAAATAATCATGGTTAAGGAGTTTGGGCTGATATAAATTATTTTTTCCGTCGCCTTCAGGTCCTTTGCGTCCTTTGCGCCAAAAACGGTTCCTTTGCGTGTTTTAGTCAAAGCCGGATACCACTCTTCACTTCCGGCAGCCAGAAACGCTGCGATTTTTAAAATTGTGGTAAGGATTTCACAGACGTAATTCGTCCACAGCTTGTATTTGTTAAATCAATTGAATCCCACAGCTTTAACGTCTTTATTTTTTGGTAAGCATTATCGACCATCCTTTACAACCGTAACACAATAACTGATGTCCAAAAACATTCACTCCGGAGACCGGAAGTTCAATAATAAAAAAATATCGGCCCAACGTATGTAAGTAAGAACGTTTTCACGCGTTGCCATTAACGCGACTTCGCCGTGCTCCGCGCCCATTCGCGTGCTTCGCCCGCTATGATATGGGATACACATCACATACATAATAAGTAGCATTCTTTAGGCCTACTCTCCAATATGGCGCGCGAAAAGGGTCTAAAGACATGATAGTGCTATACCTACAATAAAAATAGAGGTATGCCGCTAAAAATACCGGTATACCGTCATATTTTAACGGTACACTGATAAAAATAGATACGTATTTTGTAGGCATACCTTTATTATTATCGGTATACCTCTAAAATATTACGATATACCGATATTTTTAGCGGTATATCTCTTTTTTAATTGTAGGTATAGCGCTATCGTGTCTTTAGACCCATTTTGTACGCCATACTCCAAACCTTCTACGTCATGACACACACACATATACAAGTATAACACTTATTTCATTAAGTTACTTTTTTCGTCTGCGACAAATTCCCTTTTTAACCAACCCGTGCTGTTTTTCTGTTCTGTACATTAGATTTTAATCTCGCAAATAAAATTTATCAAACGATCACAATTGACATCATTCAGCAGCGTCAAACCTTGGTGATATTCAAGACAGTCCTCATTTCCACCGGAGTTGTTCGGCTCACCGTCGTGCCAACGTTTTAATTCTATTGGCGATGAGGAACTATCCCAAATCCATTTGCCTTCTTCACCATGATCACGTGCTCCCAGGAACCACCTGACACCACCACCTGGGGCGTTATGTTTAAGGAGATCGAACGATTCGTGCGTGTACGGTTCCGCAAGTATCCCTTGTTTTGATCTGCAGTATTCTTGTGCATCAGTCCAATTCATTATCTGGTTTGTGACGTATAGAATACACGAATCCAGTTGTCGACTCCATCCACTTGGGCATGGGAAAAGAGTTTTCATTCTTTTCGTGTCAAATTTAAGCTTGTCATTTTCTCGCTGGATATCTGTAAACCTGCTAGACATTGTTTCAAGTTGTTGTTTTAATTGTCCAATCTCATCATTGTCTTGACTCGTTTGATTGGCTAATCCGTTAAGCTGGCTTTTGATATCACTAACTACATCAGTTAAGTTTGTAATATTATGATAGATTATGTCCGAAACATTCTGACCTAGTTGAAAATTGTCGTTTAATTCAGCTCCTGCTATCTGAATCTTCTGAAAGTCGTCTTGGAGTTGGACTAGACTTTGATTAAGATTAATAATTTCAGTGAATGTTTGGTTTGAATCGTCTTTTAGATTGGTTATCTCATTTCTGTTCGCGGTGGTTAAGAGTGACAATTCTTCGCTCTTTTCACGAATATTCTTCTTCTCAACACCGAAAGCATTCGCTACTTGGTTAGCTTTGAGAAGGGCATATTTGACGACTGCATGAACAACATCTTGACGAATAGCCTCATTATGACTATCGTTCAAGGCACTTTGAGCGTCAGGTCGTTCTTCTACTTTATCAAGCCGATCTTCAATTCTACCAAGCCGACCTTCATTTGTAAGAATGCGACCTAGCAGAAAACCCGTCACATCTGCTTTCGTGTCCGCGCAATTCACTGCCACTAAAGTTAAGCAAAAAAAGCACAAAATCTGAACCGAATGTCCAAAACAGGAATACGTGTACACCATTCTTCTGGCTAGTTTCATGTACTTATTATCATTCTGACAGGGAAGTACTTTCGTATAAGAGCACTTAGACCTTGTATAGTCACAACTACAGATAAGAGGAGTATAAACTTTTTGCAAATTTTAAATTCTTTTTTAATTGTTACTCAAACCCAATGCTGTAGGTACTCATTTGCATCTTTTCCTCAAGACGGTTCCAACGAGTGCCAACAACATAGGGTTTGGAAGTGAAATGATGAAGTTGGAATGCCTTTTCTCCTTTTATCCATAGCTCTTAATAATCTGACCTTTTGTTGCCCACAAATACATCCGCATATTCAATAAATGAGCTTGGATTTTAGAAAAGGGACCTTGTGGCATTTGAGATACCAGATTGAAGTACATTGTACAGGGTGTACCAAAGATAAGGTAACGCTGATAGGCCTTACCACATACATACGCTGTGCGAAAATAGGACATGACGTCATTTTAACAGTGGTGCAGATGACGTCAAAATGACACCATTTTAATATGTGCATGACATAACATAATTTCAACGAATTCTGCAAATAATGATAGTTTCCGAAAGAAATCGGCTAAGAAATAGCAAAGCGAGTGCGTTTCATAAGTGTTACCTTACTTTTGGGAGACCCTGTATATTAACCGACAACTTTGATGGAAGGGTGGACAAAACTCCTTTCTAATCGTTGACGAACCCTACACGCAATGACGAAGATTAATTGCCAGACAGCAAAATTTTGAACTGTTCTAATTTGAAAGCTGTTTAAGACGACAAAATAAATGATCATAAATGTAGTATTTGTGTGAAATATTGCACAGAAAATCTTGAGATTAAAGGAGAAACTGCTGGTTATCAGCAGTTTCTTCTCTTGTTTCAATGTTTTCCCAAGCCTTATCTACTATGGACGTCAAAACCAGGTACATGTATTACTTGGGAAAGGGTTAAATGCCAGATAGCAAAATTTTGAACTGTTCCAATTTGAAAGGTGTTGCAGAGGACAATTTCTTGTTCATGTTATTTAAAAAAAATGAGATTTTGGACTACTAAATATCGTGGAAAATGAAGAAATTCATATATATATATTGTACACAAATACCTTCCTTTTTCACATCAATTTTGTCACCCACAACAGCTATTGAATAGGACCGCCCTAAAATTTTGCTGTTTGGGAAAGGGTTACTTTTGATAAAACTGATAGGCTTCTTCACTAAATATTTTTTATCGACAAAAATAGATATGGAAGTTAATCTAGATTCTAGACTATTCCGAAGTCCCTCGGGCATTAGACGGACATAAAAAAGACAGAAATACAAATCGTCTGCTCAGAATTGATCTTGTGGGTGAAATCTATCCCAATACGTCATTTTGGCTAGTTCCGTTTACGGGAATTAGACATTTTTATAGTCTGTTTACATACACGTACGGGATTTTGCTAACCTATTTCCTAACAAACAATCTATGGCCTTAACGTCCCTGACCGAGACAGCTTGGGAAACATGATGGAAAATGACGAAAATGACGTTAATCAGCAAATCACCGTTTTCCTTCATTTCTATGAAAAAAAAAAAAAAAAAAAAAAAAAAAAAAAACATGTACCAAAATTTTGATGACGATTACACTTCTGTCATTGTCTGCAGTTTCTTTTAATTTGGATACAACTTTTACCCAACTGCTCTTAATCACGTGTATAACTATATCTATTATCGACGACTATAGATACGGAAGCTAATCTAGATTCAAGACTATTCCAAAGTCGCTCGGGCGTCAGATGGACATAACAAAGACAGAAATACATATCGTCTGCTCAAAATTGATCTTGTGGGTGAAATCTATCCCAATACGTCATTTTGGCTAGTCCCGTTTACGGGAATCAGACATTTTTATAGTCTGTTTACATACACGTACGGGATTTTGCTAACCTATTTCCTAACAAACAATCTATGGCCTTAACGTCCCTGACCGAGACAGCTTGGGAAACATGATGGAAAATGACGAAAATGACGTTGATCAGCAAATCACCGTTTTCCTTCATTTCTATGCCAAAAAACATGTACGAACATTTTGATGACGATTACACTTCTGTCATTGTCTGCAATTTCTTTTAATTTGGATATAACTTTTACCCTACTGCTCTGAATAACGTGCATAACTATATCTACTATCGACAACGATAAATATGGAAGTTAATCTAGATTCTAGACTATTCTAAATTCCCTCGGGCGTCAGAGAGACATAAAAAAGACAGAAATACATATCGTCTACTCAGAATTGATCTACCGGGTGAAATCTGCCTCAATACATCATTTTGGATTGTCCCTTTTTCGGGAATCAGTCGACATTTTTATCGTATGTTTACATATATGTTTGACCCTTTTCTAACCTATTTCCTAACAAACAATCCGTGGCCCTGTCGTCACTGATAGATACATCTTGTGAAAACATAAGAGAAAGTGACGAAAATGATGTTAACCGGCATTTACTTCTTTTTCATTTATGTTTTCTATTCTAAAAGGTACATGCACCAATGCTTATGTTGACGATTACACTCTAAGCATTGTCTGCAATCTCGTTTAGCCCTTTCCCAAACAAGACCTGGTTTTGACGTCCCTAGAAGAAAAAGGCTTTGGAAAACATTGAGACAAACGAAGAAACTGCTGATAACCAGCAGTTTCTCATTTTGTCTCAATATTTTCTGTACTTTATTTTACACAAATACTTTCCTTTTTCACATTAATTTTGTCATCCGCAGCAGCTTTTAAGTAGGACCGCCCTAAACTTTTGCTGTTTGGGAAAGGATTAATTTTGATAAAACTAATGTACTTCATCACTAAATATTTATTAACGACAACGATTGATATGGAAGTTAACCCATTACCAAACGACAAAATTTTAGGGTGGTTCTAATTGAAAGATGTTGCAGAAGACAATATCAATTTACTCAAATATTACATATTTCTGTCTAAAAGGGGAGAGAACATTGTGGAAAATGAAGAAATTACTTGCCACAAGCAATTTCGTCATTTTCCACGATGTTTTCCAAAGCTATAATCTTGTGGGGAGTCAAAAAGAGACATTGTAAGGGAATGGGTTAATATAGATTCTAGACTATTCTAAATTCCCACGGGCCTCTGACGGACATAAAAAAGACAGAAATACAAATCGTCTGCTCAGAATTGATCTTGTGGGTGAAATCTGTCTCAATACATCATTTTGGTTTGTCCCTTTTTCAGGAATCAGACGACATTTTTATAGTCTCTAGACATACACGTATGGAATTTTCCTAAACTATTTCCTAACTAACAATCCATGGCCCTGTCCTCATTGATAGAGAAAGCTTGTGAAAACATAACGATGTACTTCTTCACTAACAATTTTGTATCGGCAACAATTGATATGGAAGTTAACCCATTACCGAACGAAAAATTTTTAGGGTGGTCCAAATTGAAAGATGTTGCAGAAGACAATATCAAGTTAATCAAATATTACATATTTCTGTCTAAAAGGGAAGAGAACATTGTGGAAAATGAAGAAATTGCCTGTAACAAGCAATTCGTCATTTTCCACGATATTTTCCAAAGCTATAATCTTGTGGTGTCTCAAAAAGAGTCATTGCGTGGGAATGGGTTAATCTAGATTCTAGACTATTCCAAAGTCCCTCGGGCGTCCGACGAACATAAAAAAGACAGAAATACAAATCGTCTGCTCAGAATTGATCTTGTGGGTGAAATCTGTCCCAATATATCATTTTGGTTTCTCTTTTATTTTGAAGTAAGACGATTTTTGATCGCTTGTCTTTGTACATTTATTTAGATCTACTTGCTCGATTATCCTGATTGCTGTCATTGGTAAAAAAAAATGTTGAAAATATATACATGTCTCATCAGTCCACATGTTGTTTAATTTACAATTTACCCGTCAGTCTGCGCAGTCCGCGTAGCCAGACTAGGGTCGACACTTTTCACTTGTACGTAATTCTCTAAATCTGGAATGTTTTCCCTATCTTACTATATATTGATTTTTCGCATACAGTATCTGGTCGACCTGTGCTGAGTCTGACAAGTTCGTCAAAATTTGGATCTTTGGAGTTTGGATAAGGTCCCTTTTAGTGTGACGGGTCACAAATGATTCAAATAATAGGACAGTCTTCCGACTCTTTTTCTTATGACAATGCTGCTTGAACGTTCGATCACGAATAAAGACAGAGTATTAGTTTCCTCTGTGATGCAGGCATGTTTTGTGGATGAATCGCAAAAGCAGAATAAAATCAGTTCCAAGTAATGCACTAAAGTGAAGACAATCTAATTGAAATATAGATCCTATCTTTCAGTAGGATCTAACGACGACCCGTTGAGGGTCATCTTCTGTGACCTTTCTTTGGACCAATCAGATTTTACTTTGGAAAAGTTGAAAGATTTTTCGCATGCGCACGGGCATGCGCACTACCGTGCACACTAGACTTCCGTTTCTAACGATAACTAGTAGCCATGGACGCCTCCAGTGTGGTGATTTCACTACAAAGACAAAGACCAAAGTCCGTTAATTTTGAGAGCAAAGACATGGCATTTATGAAGCAGATAGTCTTCTGCATGGCAGCAACAGTTCAACACGATAATCACGCCAACCCGAAACAAAGCGATGTTAAATTATAAACGTATAACGTCGGTGGGGAGTCAAAACCTCTTAACTCCAGCTTTTTCAAGCTGTAGTTACAAGGTTTTGACTACCCATCCACGATAAACTCTATATTGGCAATTTGAATCAACACAAAATATAGTCTAGGAGGTAGATGAGGTTTAATTGCGGTAAAAGCACCATACAACTTTTAGACTGATTCTTGTAGCAAATTGTCTCAGGAGTTCGGAAATGCGCGTCTGACGCGCATCCGCCTAGATATAAGGGGAGAAAATTGAGGTTAAAGTTGTCTGCCCTTGGATTTTTAAGCCAAAAATGGAACCTTACAAGGCATTTCTTTTAAGGCATTGATTTATTACAAATGGTTTAAAATTGATAAATATATGCACACATCATCTCCACGCATATTTTAATGATGTTTAATGAATGTTTTTTATCCATAAAAATCCAAGATGGCCGCCAGAATGTCTATTTTTAGTAACAAAAAGGTGTTTTTCTTTAAAATAAGATTTCTTTTGGGATGCATATTCGCTGATTTGAAATTGTATGCATGTATTTAATACATATAAACTAGGAAATTGTCTCAGGAGTTCGGAAATGTGCGTCTGACGCGCATCCGCCAAGATAAAAGGGGAGAAAATTGAGGTCAAAGTTGTCTGCCCTTGAATTTTAAGCCAAAATGGAAATCTTACTAGGCATTTCTTTTAAAGCATTGATTCATTACAAATGGTTTTAAATTGGGAAATATATGCACAATTCATCTCCATTCATATTTTAATGTTGTTTAATGAATGTTTTTGATCCACAAAGATCCAAGATGGCCGCCAGAATGTCTATTTTTTAGTAACAAAAGGACCCTTTATAATACGTTTTTTTTCTGGGACGCATGTATGTTGATATGAATTTTTATGCACATATTTAATAAATATTAACGAATTTGAACTTAGAAAATTCGGAAAAATAAGTTTTGTATAGTATTTGAAACGGATTTTAAAGTTAAAATTGCATTTTCATCAGCCTGAGAATTTTACGAAAAGCGTTTCGATGCATTCCTTTTAAGGCATTGATTCATTACTATTGGCATTTAATCGCGAAAATATGCACAATTCATCGCCATTCATATTTCAATGATGTTTAATGAAAGTTTTTGATCCATAAAAATCCAAGATGGCCGCCATAATATCTATTTTTAGTAACAAAAAGGTCTTTTGTTAAATAAGATTTTTTTGCTGAGACGCATATATATATATGAATGCTAATATGAATTTTTATTAATGTATTTGATAAATATTGACTTATTGTAACATAGAAAAGAAAGGAAAATAAGTTTTGCATAGTAGGAAAATAAATTTCGGATAGTGTTCTAAACAAAGTTTTAAGCTGAAATTGCATCTACATAATCCTTAGGAATTTGCCAAAAGTTTTTCGAGTCATAAATTAAACACATTTACAGAGTTATTCTTTTCAATATACATGCGTATATAAATTCTACATACTCACTTAGTACGAATACTTATAACCATCAAGAATTATGTAAAGCCAACATGAATGCCAAGATGGCCACCATTTTATGAATTCTGTTGTATAAATGGGCTTACTCACAGGAAGTTTTCCTTATCACGCAAAATAGAATTTTGTTGATGCAGGTCTGCATGTTATTGCTTCATATCTGGCTGAATCACAATTAGAACCTACAAATTCGAGAAGCAATGAATCCGATAGAATTCTGTATTTGTTACACAGAACCTTGGTATATTACCTTTTCCAGGATGTGGCCCTTATGAAGTTTTAAAATGTACAATGTATCCTATAACCTTTATAACATTATTTCTTTCTGTTTCACAGGTACACACGATTACTGATATAATGCTGTAAACTTTGAAAGACATTAAAGGAGGTCAACATGTCAAGGAACAATAATTTACATCTTCTCCAAAAATCATGACCTGGGGAAGTGGAAACCTTTGATGAAAATACCTGATTAAAGCATAAACATGTGTGTCACTTAGACAGTCCAAAGCTAGTTTAAGGCTGTTAACCGATTCCTTTTTTCCTCTAAAACTCCTAAATTTTGGGCACAAATCATTTATTTTTAAGTACCTCATACACTCCTATGTGCAATTCTCCTATACTTTGAAAACATTTCCTACATTTTTTGGTAAAATTATTATTGATGAATGAAAAGATGATATTTGTTTCTTTAATTTTCAGGTAAGAGAATCTCTGTCTTCCATTATATAGCATTAACATACTGTATACTGTTCTGGTGTTTTCGTCTGTTCATCATCACTATTTTGGTTTCCTACAAGGTTATTGAATAGGACACATACCTTTAAGGTGCCAATACATACGACGAGGATCATGATATGCGGTATAGTAGCATATTCTGGATTGTTATGCTGTGGATCTGAAGTGATTACTTTATTAGCTCACCTTAGCATAAAGTACTGAGGATGAGGTATCGTGATAACTCGCCATCCGTAGTCCGCCTGTCTGTTCACAAGTAAAAAAAATACTATCCTCCCATACCATAAGGCCTAGAGTTTTGAAATTTTGTATGTAGAATCTCATTTTATGAAGGCCCTGTACGAAAATGTTTCAAGTGATTGTGGTACAATGAAACCTAACCATATGTTGTGGGACCTGTATCAAACTTCATATAGACAAAGAAGGAAATCTTGTACAATCTACTACACTTAAATCGTTTGACCTAGGGCTTTGAAATTTGGTCTATGGAATTGTCTTATAGCACCCCCTAAAGAACTTAAAATCATTATGTTATAATGAAGATTGGCCATGTGTTGCTAGTATTAGACTACATAATGAGACAAAAAATCTAGGCTTATTTCTACTCCGGCTTTCGAGGGCTTTCAAATTTGACGTGTTGAATTGTCTAAAAGCCCTCTGTCAAAATGCTTTTAATTATTGTGCTACAATTAAATTGGGTCCTATGTTGTGAAATATCATATTCTAGATAGAGACGGAGGAGTAATTCCTCGACAATCTTCTACTCCCCATATTTGACCTACAGCTTTGAAATTTGGTTTGTATAATTGTCTTATGGTCTTCTATCAAAATACTTGAAAGTTTTGTGCTGCAATGAAAATTGGCCCTTTGTTATGGGATATTGTATTACATATGGAGGGCAAGAATGAAATCTTGTACAATCCTCTGACAAATGTTTGCCTGAAATGAAAATTGGCTGGAAGTTGTTGGTCTGGGATGAGGCAGAAGGTATCTGATACATACAATCTCCTCTAAACCTCAGTGTTATGCGATATATGGCCATCTCGACTTTCTTGTCTAGATTAAACACAAATAATGCATTAACATACAACAAACTAGATTGAGTAAGAACTGTTGGTATAACACAAAGCTATCAGTGGAATTATGGCCATGGTTGTAATATTTCTTTGACTTAATGTATTATATATTATGTTTAATGAGATTTAAAGCCAAAATGGGCCTCTCAGAGCGCATTCAAATTGATTCTAAGGACATTTAGATTGTCAAAATTTTCTTGGGGGAGAACATTCATCCCCCCTTTGTTCAGAGATGTTGTCTAACATGTGCTCTCCCCCACTTGTATATTTTGCGCTTGTTTGAATCTGCATTTTCAATGCTGTACCACTTTCAATAATGGCATGAAAGCCCCTGTGAATGCTTGAGACAAAAATACTTTACTTAAACTCCTATAAATGTATTTTAACTCAAAATGGGCTAAAAGCTCATTGGAAAATATTCCTATTACAACTCCTTTTTAAGAAGACTTGGTTGACAGCCTGTAGTTTGTCTAAGCATGCCTCAATTCTCAATTCCCAGACTTGTTTGATGATACCATGGGATATCACATCAGTTGTTACAGCAACTTTACTGCCATAAGGTGCTCTACAGGACAACCTTATACTGTAGATGAGTCGAAATCATACACAATTTGCTCTCATGAGCAAGGGATAGCTGGTCCATGGAGTACATCTAGTATATTCCCTACAACATGTGTATTTTGTGACTGTCCTGCGAAATAGAAAAGCCAGTTCAAAAAGGAATGTCCGGGGAAATGTGAAACTGAAGGTGCAGCAAATGTCATTATATATGAATTAGGTGTGAGAAAAAAATGATAAAAACTATTAGCAAAAATCAGTGGCATTGGCATGATAGCAAAAGAAGTCAAGTATCACCAAATCTGCAAGGACACCTGTGCATCATGGCAATGGTCTTGTTGAGGAAGCCTATCTAATGGACAGATCGCCTTCAGCCGATGATCATAATGGTAATTTACTAAAGAATCTCATTCAGGAATCAGCAGTAGAGTGCGATTGAGCTGAATTCTTGGCATTCCTGCACAAACTTAACACCAGCTTCTTGGAAGATGAAGCTCAACAAATACAGGTTAGCAGTCTTTGAGAAAAAAATCAGTAAGTGTTGCCCTGATGAATTGCTTGTGAGGTTTAGTGAAGGATTTAGAGAAAGACCTCGAGGACCTGCCTGAACCTGTAACAGTGGAAGCCCTTGCCAAATGTCATGCAGAGCCCACAGAAAATTTAATTAGATTCTTCGATGTGCTTTACACATGGTCAAAGGGTACCCTTGCGGTTTAAGATTGCTAGAGCCTAACCACCCTACATTTTTGTCATTTAGTAACGGGTTAAATAATAGGGATGCTTTAAGCCTAAACCTCCTAAGTAGTAGGTTGTCTCAATAATTGAGTTGTGATCAAAATCAAAACTAGAAGGACTACAAATGTAGCTTTCTCTGGCACATAATAGCGCATTGTGTATGATTTCGACTCATCTACAGTGTTCGGTTGTCCTGTAGAATCCCTTATGGCAGTGAAGTTGCTGTAGCAACTGATGTTATATACCGTGGTATCATCAAACGAGTCTGGGAGAATAATCGAGGCATATTTGGAGGAACTACCTCTGGACAGTCTAACAGACGCACATGTTTGTGCTTTTAACCAGGTATTTTCGTCAAATGGTTTCACTTCCCCAGGCCAGAAGTTTTGGCCAATGTATAAAGTACAATTCCTTGACATGTTGACCTCCTTTTTGTCTTTATATTTTGCAGCATTATATCAATTATTTTGTGTACCTGGGAAACAGAAAGATATAAAATCATAAATGTTAAAGGATACAGTATACGAAACTCGTACGTTTTAAAACTTTACAAGGGCCACATCCTGGAAAAGGTAATATATTAAGTTTCTGTGTAACAAAAACAGAATTCCATCCAATTTATTGCTTTTCAAAATTGTAACATGTAATTTATGATTTTGATTCAGCCAGATATGAAGCAATAACATGCAGACTTGAATCAACACAAAGCCATTTTGTATGACCAGGAAAACTTCCTATGAGTTAGCCCATTTCTACAACAGAATTCATCATGTAATTCTAAATTAACCAAAATGGCGGCCATCTTGTCATCCATATTGGCTTAAGAAATTTTTTCGGGTGGTTATAAATATCCGTACTTATTGATTATGCGAAATGCATATTCAATGTATAATACACAAGCATATTGAAAAGAATAAACATGTTTGAAGATGCGTTTAATTTACGGATCGAAAAGCTTTTCGCAAAATTCTCAGGATTATGAAAATACAATTTGAGCTTAAAAATTTGTTTAGAATACTGTCCAAAACTTATTTTCCCTACTTTTTTATATTCCAATAAGTTAATATTTATTAAATACATGTATATTCTTAAAGATTCATATAAGCATAATATATTCGTCCAGAAAAAAAATCTTATTTAAAAAAACACGTTTTTTGATACTAAAAAATAGTACAAATAGACATTTTGGCGGCCATCTTGGATTTTTATGGATCAAAAACTTTCATTAAACATCATTAAAATACGTATGGAGATGAATTATGCATATATATGCCAATTAAAACCATTTTGAATGAATGAATACCCTAACAGAAATGTATCAAAACGCTTTTCGCAAAATTCTCAGGATATGAAAACGCATTTTAGCATAAAAAAATGCAAATACTATCCAAAACTTATTTTTCCGAATTTTCTAAGTTCCAATTGGTTTATATTTATTAAATATGTGCATAAAATTGATATCAACATACATGCATCCCAGAGAAAAGCTTATTTAAAAAAAGACCCTTTTGTTACTAAAAATAGATATTCTGGCGGCCATCTTGGATTTTATGGATCAATAACTTTCATAAATTGTCTTTAAAATATGTATAGAGATGAATTGTGCATATATGTGCCAATTAAAAACCATTGGTAATGACTCAATGTCTTAAAAATAATGCCTTGTAAGATTTCCATTTTGGCTTAAAATTCAAGGGCAGACAACTTTGACCTCAATTTTCTCCCCTGATATCTAGGCGGATGCGCGTCAGACGCGCATTTCCGAACTCCTAAGACAATTTCCTAGTTTATATGTATTAAATACATGCATAAAATTTCAAATCAGCGAATATGCATCCCAAAAAAATCTTATTTTAAAGAAAAATACGTTTTTGTTACTAAAAATAGACATTCTGGCGGCCATCTTGGATTTTTATGGATAAAAAACATTCATTAAACATCATTAAATTATGCGTGGAGATGATATGTGCATATATTTACCAATTTTAAACCATTTGAAATAAATCAATGCCTTAAAAGAAATGCCTAGTAAGATTCCATTTTTGGCTTAAAAATCCAAGGGCAGACAACTTTAACCTCAATTTTCTCCCCTTATATCTAGGCGGATGCGCGTCAGACGCGCATTTCCGAACTCCTGAGACAATTTGCTACAAGAACCAGTCTAAAAGTTGTATGGTGCTTTTACCGCAATTAAACCTCATCTACCTCCTAGACTAATAGATTCCCAATTAGCTCAGTCGGTAGAGCGTCCGACCCATGAACCTGATGACAAAGGATCGATTCCCACCTTGGCTTCATATATTTTTCCTACTATGTATTTTATATTTTTCAAATTAAAAGTTTCTAGAAATCACGGATATAAAAACATGATAGGTAATTGTATTTTTATTTCGTTTTTTCAATTTCTAGAATAATTTGGTATGGAAAAAATTAATAAAGATGATAAAAAATAGGGGGACAAAAAGATGTAGTCGGCGCGCGGTTCGATCCCCTAATCTACGGTTTTCAAGTCGGCAGCTCTACCAACTGAGCTGAGCTATTTCGACTATAACTTCTACCACTGAAATTGTATACCAATTGTCAATATATAGTTTATTTATGTTCAAAATTACACACCGCTCTACTTCGGGTTAGCACAATGATCGCACAAAACTGCCACTTAGTACAGTGCCAAAATATACCGAAACCTATCCACTTCAGTAATAAATGCCATATCTTTGCTCTCAAAACTAACGGACTTTGCTCTTTGCTCGGTGTCAAGCGCTTGTCTATCGACCGCAGCCATTTTGGTGTTGTTGTCAGGGTCAACAGACCTGTGTTTGCAACGAGCGTTTTGATTGGTTGGTGTAAAAATAGAAAAATGGAAATTCCCAGGTCACAGAAGATGACCCCTAATGCGCGATCTTCAGATGTAACATTATGAAATTATGTTATCTGGATTCATTCAGATTGAAGTGAAGATAACCCAAAATAGACCAGTATGCAAATTTGATACTCTAAACTGTTCGGGAGAGTTTTTCTGATTGCGTAACATCACGAAAGACCCTTGTTATAACTCCGCTGTTTATGTAACACAAAAAAGGAATAGAAAGTGGTGAAGATACAGTAAATGATCATAGACAAATTTTGTCTTAGAAATTACATATGTAGGCTCTAATAGCTCTTTACTAACGAATGTAAAGAAAATTGAGATATGATAATTCATTGTATCTTGCTGAATACTGTTTTTTTCGGGTCATAGGTTTCCACAAAAGGTATGTGTATCAAGTAGATCTACTAGTATAATACGTTATAGTGAATTATCGTCTAAATACAGAAGATGAAAAACGTAAACCAAATCCCGTCATTAGAATAAAAGAAACACATGTTAGGTACACTATCCTCAAGCATGTTTTGGAAATCGTTCAACACGGTGTAATACTCGTTTTATTCAAGCGACCAACATATTAATATTAGTTTTTTTACTGAGAAGATAACAATTTTCTTGAAGGGTTAAAGAATTTGGGGCTTGGACTCTCAAGAGACCGGAATGATAATTGTTTTCTACGAAGTTAATTCAAAACTTGTTAGACGGTTTTTCTAGGATGAATTTGTTATAAATATCCCATCTTCTTTTTTGAAGGGCTCAACTAATATTCATTTAGCCATTACCTCAAAGGAAAAATTTAGACGGGTCCAAATTGAAAGATGTTGCAGACTTGTGACGAAGTAAAGAGAATGAAATCTTACAATTTTTGGACTTTCTGTGTAGAAAACATCGTGGAAAATGAAGAAATTGCTTTTCAAAAGCAATTTCTATATTTTCCTAGATGTTTTCCAAAAGTATGATCTTGTAGGGTGTCAAAAGTATTTATCGTACAGGAATGGGGTTAACCTCTCCAAAACTACAAAAATGGATTGTTCCAATCGAAATATCATGCGGGCTATTGAAGCCTGCATAGATTCAGGCACTTTCATGGCTTTTTTTGTCTTCTTAATCTGCTTTTCTTTTTGTATCCCAAAACTTGTAATATTTAGCTAAAAAGGTGTTTCCAGGGAAAGAAAATAATCCCATTTTTATACTTAATGGACAGACAAAATGATAATATTCTGTCGCTCTGTCTTGGTGATTGAATGACTTTTTAGTGGACAGACGTATTTGGAAGTATTAAATATTATTATGTCACGCCAGCCATAATGTGATCTACGTAAAATCGTTCACAATTCTTTCTTGTGACTTGAGGTATTCCCGTACATACCCTGAGAGGTCGCCTTGTTTTACACATAGCCATACAAAAGAAGCGAATAATTTCGGACTCAAAAATGTTTTATAGATCTACGTTTTTTGTTTTAAATGTAATCATAATACACTTATTTTGACTGGTCTTTTCAAAAGTTTTGAGCCTCGCGCCCTTTTTCCATTCAGGTGATATGATACTTTACATATTTGTGTACACAAATATTTCAAATGCAGATTGCATACATGGCGTTATTTCTAGCTTTTATGACTTTGTTATGGAAGCTAAAGAGACATACGCTACCTACCCACTCAAATAATTACAAATTAAAAACTGCTTACAACAGATCTGTGATAAGTTTTCCAGTCATGGAGGCTCAGTCTGCCAAATAAGTCGAAAAGCTATTGAACAACGCTTTCCCAAACGACAAAATTTTAGGGAGGTCCAAATTCAAAGATGTTGCAGACAACAATTCGAAATGAATGAAATTGTATTGTTTGTATTTTGGGGTAGAAAACATCGCGGGAAATGAAGAAATTGCTTGTCACAAGCAATTTCTTTATTGTCAATGTTTTCCAAAGCCATTATTTTGTGGGGAGTCGAAAAGAGTCACTGTGTGGTAATGAGCTAAGGTATCTAAATGTTGACTTCGATAGATCGGTTATCAGTGATTGTCACAAAGAAAGGAAAAGATGTTTTGAGATGGAAGATGACCATGTTGAAAAGTGAAGTAGTTTTGCGAGACTCAAAACCTTTAATTTTGATACCTCTGCGTCATTGTGATAAAGTTGGTATATTATTTAACCCTTTTCCCAAACAAGATCTGGTTTCGAAGACACTTTTGGAAAATGCTTTCGAAGACATTGAAACAGAAGAAGAAAACTCTGACAGTTTTGTCCTTTGTTTCAATATACTCTGTGCTATGTCAGGTATGCTTGTCAACATATACATGTATTTTGTCTTCTATGTACAACAACCTTCAAATCTGAGCATTTCAATGTTCTACCACTTGAGAAAATATCAAATCAAGCCATTGTTCTCCAATATTAAAAGCCAACAACTATACATTGCTTTATCGATAAGCTTTACATGTATTCAAAATTTAGTTAAACCAAGATTGGTATTCTGCAACCAGTTTGAATTTTAGGATACCTTTAAAATCACACAACAATCCATCCGATTAAAATACGTATTGTACAATCAGATGGCTTGTTATGTAATTTTACTTTAAACAATCGATTTAGAAATGTTGGTGAATTCGGCACCAAGACGCAAAATGTCATTATCTCAAAAAACTATAATAGGAACAGAACTACATCTCAATCAGATGCACATTTCCTTCACGTTTCTCCGTGAAATGATTATGTTAATATAAAACTAAGCCACTGTTCTCCAAAATCTAAATATCAACAACCCTACATTACCTCATCGACTAGCTATCTCCAGATTTCCTATTTAGTTAAACCAAGACAACATTGAAATTGATGACTGTCATTATCCAACAAATTTATGATAGGGACATAAATAAACTCTCAACCAGATGCAGATTTTTCCTCACGAACCCGTTTCTTCGTTAAATAATTATATTAAATATCAAATGAAGTCACTGTTCTCAAAATTGAATATCAACAACCCTACATTACATTATCGACTAGCTATCTCCAGAATGCATATTTAGTTAAACCAAAGCATAATTAAAATTGATGACTGTCATTTTCTCACAAAATTATGATAGGAACATAAACTAATCTCAAACAGCTGCACCACTATTCCTTTACGAACCCGTTTCTCAGTTAAATGCGTATGCTAAATATCAAATGAAGTCATTCGTCTCCAAAATCTAAATATCAACAACCATACATTACCTTATCAACTATAGCTATCTCCAGAATCCATATTTAGTTAAACCAAGAAATAATAGAAATTGATGACTGTCATTATCTTAAAAATGTATGATAGGTATAAAAAGAAATCTCAATCAGATGCATATTTTCCTCACGAACCTACTCCGTTAAATGATCATGTTCAATTTCAAATCAAACCATTGTTTTCCAGAATCTAAATATCAGCAGCCATGAATTACCTTATCGATTAGTTATCTCAAGTTATCTTTTTTTGATTCCGTATTTAGTAAAACCAAGACATAGTTGAAATTGATGACTTGCATTATCTCATGAATATGATCGCAACATAAATAAATCTCTAGAAAATGCATTTTTCCTACACGAATCCGTTTCTCCGTTAAATGATAATGTTAAATATCAAATCAAGGCACTGTTCTCCAAAATATATATCAACAACCCTATATTACCTAATCAACTAGCTATCTCCAGATTTCATATTTAGTTAAACCGAGATATAAAAGAAATTGATGACTGTCATTATCTAAAAAAATCATGATCGGAATAGTTGATTTTACACCGTTTGGGACAGATTTTCCCAAATATTTCTTTTTTCCAGTGTACTACCTTTAGAATGGTATTTCTATGTGCTATTGGTGTTACACACGAACAACTATAGGATCCTTGATTAAAAGCCAATTTTTGGTACATTCCATGGCTAAAAAAAGATTTGAAATATTGAAAATTCATTACTTACACCGTTTGGGAAACATTTTTTTAACAAAATTCTAATTTTCAAGGTACCACCTTTACAATGGTATATTTGTGTTGTATTGCTGTTACACACCTTCAATATAAAGATCCTTGGCTAAAACTTCTTATTGGTACATTCCATGGCCAAAAGACGATTTGAAATGAGAACAGTTGATTTTACACCGTTTGGGACAGAATTTCCCCAAAAAATCTTTTTTTCCAGTGTACTACCTTTAGAATGTTATTTTTGTGTGCTTTTGTTGTTACACATGTAAAACATAAGGATCCTTGACTAAAACCAATTTTCCGTACATTCCAAGGCTAAAAGAAATTTGAAATATTAAAAATGCATTGCTTACACCGTTTGCGATACATTTTTACAAAATTTTCACTTTTCAAGATACCACCTTTAGAATTGTAAAATCGTGTTGTATTGCTGTTAAAAACATTCAATATCAAGATCCTTGACTAAAACACTTTTGGGTACATTCCATTGCTAAAAGACGATTTGAAATGAGAACAGTGTTTGAGACAGATTTTTCCAGAAAATTCCTTTTCCCAGTGTTCTACATTTAGAATGGTATTTTTGTTTGCTATTGATGTTACATATGTATAACATAAGGATCCTTGATTATAAACCAATATTTAGTACATTGCAAGGCTAAAAGAAGATTTTAAATATTGAATTTTCTTTGCTTACACCGTTTGAGAAACATTCTGACAAAATTTCCAGTTTTCAGGATACCACCTTTAAAATGGTATATATGTGTTGTATTGCTGTTACAGCCCTTCGATATCAAGATCCTTGACCAAAAAACCCTCTTTGATACATTCCATTGCTTAAAGTTAATTTGAAATGAAAACGTTTGATTTTACATCGTTTGAGACAGATTTTCCAAAAAATTCTTGTACTACCTTTAGAATGGTTTTTTGTGCTGTTGATGTTACACATGTACAATATAAAGATCCTTGATTAAAAACCAATATTCGGTACATTCCAAGGCTAAAAGAAGTTTTGAAATAGTGAAAACTCAGTGTTTACACCGCTCGGGAACCATTTTTCAAAAATTTCTATTTTCAAGGTACCACCTTTAAAATGGTAAATTTGTGTTGAATTGCTTTTACACACCTTCAATATCAAGGTCCTTGCCTAAAAACCATCTTCGGTACATTTTATGGCTAAGAGACGATTTAAAATTAGAACAATTGATTTTACATTGCTTGGGACAGATTTTTCCAAAAAAACACTTTTTCCAGTGTACTACCTTGAGAATGGTACTTTTATGTGCTATTGATGTTACACATGTACAACATAAGGATCCTTGACTAAAAACCAATTTTTGGTACATTCCATGGCTAAAAGAAGATTTGAAATATTGAAAATTCATTGCTGACACTGTTTATGAAATACTTTTCAAAAACTTCTATTTTTCAAGGTACCATCTTTAAAATGGTATATTTGTGTTGCATTGCTGTTACACACCTTCAAGATCTAGGTCCTTGGCTAAAAACCATCTTCAGGTACATTCTTTGGCTAAAAGACGATTTGAAATTAGAACAATTGATTTTACACCACTTGGGCCAGATTTTTCCCCAAAAAATCTTTTTCCAGTGAACTACCTTTAGAGTGGTACTTTTGTGTGCTATTGATGTTACAAACGTACAACATAAGGATCCTTGACTAAAAACCAATTTTCGGTACATTCCATGGCTAAAAGAAGATTTGAAATATTGGAAATTCATTGCTTACACCATTTGCGAAACATTGTTCACAAAATTTCCATTGTTCAAGATACCACCTTTAGAATGGTATTATTGTGTTGTTTTGCTGTTATACACCTTCAATATTAAGATCCGTGGCAAAAAACACTTTTGGGTACAGACCATGGCTAAAAGACGATTTAATTTGAGAACAGTTGATTTTACACCGTTTGTCACAGATTATCACAGAAATTCCCTTTTCCAGTGTACAACCTTTAGAATGGTATTTTTGTGTGCTATTGATGTTAAACATGTACAACATAAGGATCCTTGATTTAAAATCCAATTTTCTGTACATTCCATGGCTAAAAGAAGATTTTAAGTATTGAAAATTCATTGCTTACACCGTTTGGTAAACATTTTTACAAAACTCTTTTTTTCAAAGTAACACCTTTATAATGGTACATTTAAGTTGTTTTGCAGTTACACCCCTAATATATCAAAATCATTGACCACTTTTTGGTACATGCCATGGCTAAAAACGATTTGAAATGAGAACAATTGATTTTACACCGTTTGGGACAGATTTTCACGAAAAATTCTTTTTTTTCCAGTGTACAACCTTTGGAATGGTATTTTTGTGAGCTACAACATAAGGATCCTTGATTAAAAACCAGTATTCGGTACATTTCAAGGCTAAAAGAATATTTGAAAAATTGAAAATTCAGTGTGTAGATATACACCGTTTGGGAACATTTTTCAAAAATTTCTATTTTTCAAGGTACCATCTTTAAAATGGTATATTTGTGTTGTATTGCTGTTACATACCTTCAATATCAAGGTCCTTGGCTAAAAACATATTTGGGTACATGTATCCTATGGCTGAATAACAATTTGCAATGAGAAATGTTGATTTTACACCGTTTGGGACCGATTTTTCCAAAAAATCTTTTTTCCAGGGTACTTAGAATGGTACTTTTGTGTGCTTTTGATGATACACATGTACAACATAAGGATCCTTGACTAAAAACCAATTTTCGGTACATTCCATGGCTAAAAGAAGATTAGAAATATTGTGTCAAAAGTTTCGATCCTGATCAGTCTGTGCATTCCTCGCAGACTGACTAGGGTTGCTACACATTTCTTAGAATGTTCCTTTTAAGGAGAAATCTCACATGTTTTAATTTTACAGCTTATCCCTAAGACCTGGCGTCCACTAGGACGCCGAAGGCATGCGGAATCAAATAATCTTATTTCGGCATGTCTTCGGCGACGAAACTATCAATTTCTAACCGTTAGGAATTTATCAGCGCACTGTCCCCAAACTTAACGCATTCATACCTAGTATTCTCCGCGTATACAATCCGTGATGATGCCGAATAAACAGCGACATATTCCAGACAACGCAGACTAGTTTAGGATTGCATCCGGAAAGATTTCGGGAATCGCACGAGCTGGTTGTTAAGTGAAATGCCAATATTACACGTGTTTTACTCGTTTTCATTAGATTGAGTTTCTTCATGGACGTAGAATGTATACAGACTGCTTTACTATTGAATATTATCTTCCTATGAGGATGTAATACGCTAACAATTATAGACGTCGACGACGCCATATAGATGTAAACCAATCACCGATTTTTCACTTTCATTAACGTAGCCAATCTACAGGGATTGCTGCTGAGCATCAGCGTCCTGATCAACCGTTTAAAACGAGCTTACGTCAAGATAATGACATACGTCAACGTCAATTACGTAATTGGTTTACAATAACGTTTTCAACTGCAACTGTTATACAAAAATGTTGCTACTGACAAACTCTTGCCATAACAGTGAATTAACGAATAAGATATTATTGCTTTCACTACTGGCGACTATGCCAGTGACAGATACTTACAGAAAGTCATCATCAGATCAGGGTGCGTTGGGCCTAGACATGATGAAAAACGGACGCCAAAACTTTTGAATACTCTCCAGCAATATATGGTAGATAATTGAATCCCAAAAGAATAAAGATTTTGTTTCAACTCAAGGGTCAACGAGGTCACGACTGTGGAACGTTTTTCATACTCAGAGCGGAATCACTTGTTATTAAATAGAGAAAACTGTCAAATTCCTCACACCACCTCTCTTTAGATGGCTATATCTCAGCCATTCATTCGAATTTTTGTCTAAAATTTTAAGGAAATGTTGGGTTCAAGAGTTCAAGCTGTTGTTGAATATATAATACTACAAAGTTGATTATGTATTTTTTGCTGGATGAACTTTAGTGATACGTTTTTAAAGTCAGTCAGTTTAGTATTGGTTTTGGAATTAAATTAAAATGTAAAACGGTAAAATGAAGAAAGTACCCATTTTCCTCGATGTTTTTATACAAGTAATGATAATAATTAAAAAAAAAAAAAAAAAAAAAAAAAATGGATTCCATATCATTTACTCTGTAGCTCAAAATGACTGATTCATTGAATAGATTTTTAAAAGATCGTGGGGTGTTCCCCGTGAGTTCAGTGAGTATACCGAAACCATTCTCATCGTCCTGAATTCGTGCCGAAACCCTTCCGTACCGTTAACTCGGATATTCCGTGCAATCAACTGAGTGTCTGCTCGCTATCCGCGTGACTGAAGTAGTCCGGGTCAATAGAGATTTACGGATTAGTACGAAATGGAATACGAAATGGAAATGGAAGTGAAATCAGGGGGATGTATCAGGATAGCTGGAATATGGTGGCAGGTCACTCATATTTGCCTCTATGTAATTCTATGTAATTCTAAATCCAGTTTTTCATACAGTGTCAAACTTTGAATTGGAAAAAAGCCCTAAAACTGGATTTGACGCCCCATATAGAAAACGCATGGAACATAATTAGGACAAGATAATGAAATGCTGATAACCACAAGAAAGACATGACTTAGAGGTCCCTAATAGAAAATGCTTGGAATAACATCGGGACGAAAGAATAAAATGCTGATAACCACAAATCATATCTCTATCAACATCAAATTTGTTGTCTGTAGCAGCTTTCATTATAGACGGCCCAAATATTCTGTCTTTTTCGAAAGGGTAAGTATTTGAAAAAATGGAATGTATTTATTTCATTTTAAGGAGTACTGTAGTAGCAATGGTCTGTGAAAAGTGTCTGAGATAAATTTGTCAAAAGGTCATCTAAACTGGCACGATTTAAAAACGCAAAAAGTACAGATTGTTTCTACTGGATCTGCATAACGGGTGCATAGTTATGTATAATTGTATATGTAACACTTGTAAACATAACAGGGAAGAAAATGACCTTTAAAGTCATGAATATTGTCTGAAGGGACGTCCGTTTATGCCCAAATGCGATGACGTTGGGTGAGAGTCTGGCACCAAGCAGGACGACGACAGCCAATCCCGGGTTCTCGCAGGCGATTTATCACCATTTCACGATGTATCGGCCACCCTCCATTACCAACCATAGCATTTGCTGTAGACTGAGCCGTCATAAATCTGTTGCGCAAGTGACTTTGACGTATATAATTGTCTTGAGGTACAGTTGTTACACGCGGCTGACCGGGACGTGGGTAGTCTGCATTTGTTCTGTGGTCGTTTACACGTCTCAGTAACATTGAAAACACTACCTCGGCTACATTTAAACGTCTAGCTACCCACGTGTGCGAAACACTGCCGGTCAAAAGCCCAAAAACTTGGTTCCCGTCTGTCAAAATAATCCCAAAAATTAAATGCATACGAAAATTATCCATAGTTGTCGTGTGTTTTCAATGAGTAAATCAATTAGGCAGTTTGTACACAATAAAACCTTAGTGATTTTGCACGTGGTCTGAATGTACCAGGCACTAGAGCATTTTTTGATGGGAGGTTTAGATGTCCGGTTAGTTTACAGGAGACACTATGTGTAAAATGGCTGGGTTGTGAGGGGTATACATTGTCTTACACATGTCTCCAAATCATAGTGCCGATCGAGGCTGCAGGAAAAGAATGGTTAATAAAAATGTCTTTTGCGTTTTTAAATCGTCCCAGTTTACAATAAAGAGAGCTACATAGCTACCGGGTGGAATAATTATACCCCCCGCACACACACATATACGAAGCAGAGAGTGGTATATCGCTGCTTTTCTTCGAAAACCACGTATCTGCAGCTTGTTTTAAGCCGCAGATACGAGGTTTTCGCAGAAAAGCGACGATATTGATCTCGCAATATTTGTCCGTCCGTCTGCAGACCATTTTTTATTTCCGTGCCCTAACTCAAGAATCGTTTGACCTAGGCCCATGAAGTTTTACAACGTTGTTATAATTGTCCCAAAGGAGAAGCCATAATGCTTTTGATCATATAGCACTTTTTCAGTAACAAAGCACAGCGGGGGCGCAAATGTCCGATTGGCGACAGTTTTAGGGCAGTCCGAGTCAAAAAGTGTTGCATAAAACTTAAAAAATTCTTGCCCCAAAGGCCGAATATTGCATTAAACAGCCAAGTAAATATTAAGCAGAACGGAGAAAATGTTGGTTGTAAGCAATTACTTCTTCTCTCTCAATGTTATTTTGTAATAAGTGTAAATTTAATGTACTGTGATTTTTTTTATATTGACCCACATTTCCAACACAAACTTATTTTTGTGGATATTTTTGTACATGCGAATACTTTTCAATTTCATTCTTCTAAAAAAATCCCTATGCACGCCTAAATTAATATGACATTAACTTGTTTATTTTTGCTGTGCTTCACCAGTGATCTCCGGAATCGGTGTTCAAATCCATTAATTTGATGCCACAAATGCAACTAGAACTCATTGCCTACTACCGATAGTAATCGGCGTTACCAACAAGCTTACAAAATGTATACTCGGTAAGATTTTAGACAAGATGATTATTTTAGACATTTTACTCAAAGTGTCTAAATTTGGTATTCAAGCCAGATGATTGGTCTTTGAAACGGCCAAAGCTGTGGTGTTATTTGCTGCCGTAGTCCGTAATTTTAGCGCAGTTTGTCAACCATGCATAGATTACACAATGTAAGACAAAAAATCTGACAAGTAACGATTCTAAAACGACTTTTTTACCAGCAACAAATTCGAATTAATCTATATCAAAACTTGTCCTTTTCCGTCAGGCACGCACGAGTTATTCCCCTTTTCAGAGCGATTGGCTTTTTTCGACGCATCCATAGCTGGGTAACTACTCAGTAACATCTCATCCCTCACGGAACGGATCATTTTCAGCAACACAAATGGCAACCGTAACAATCGGTAAATGTTACTGTCCAATCAGTGTCCAGACTGCCTTCGGGAGCGGAGATTAGAGTCGGTCATATACTAGACACAAACATAGTAAGATCTTCGGATATAATTGTGTCAAGTACATCGAGGATGGCTGAACCCGCCAGTAGACGGATTTGTTCAGCGACGAATCACGCTTCACACCTTAAACAATCAAAGGATGGACACGAATCGGTCAGAGCTCTACCCTGGCGTTATCGAAATCGACACCTTTCCGTCAGTGGTCGGTCATGGTTTAGGGCAGGAGGATCAAACATCATGAAAGGCACAACTCGTCGTGTTTTCGTTATTGGCACAAGTGGTGGACATCCCTCTTCTGATTTTGATTTGTTTTAAAATACACCCTTCTGTGACGTGAAATTTAGCTCTTCTTCTGTGAATGAGATTTTTTTCTGTACAGATGCCATCTGCAGTTTGTATATGATCCAATTATTGGCTGCTCAAAGTCCGTTCTTTTGATGAAGTAAATCAAGTAATAAATGTGATATACAAAATTAAAGGGGGAATGGCACTTAAAATCATGCAAATTTTCCGAGAACTTCGTACAAAATAAATATGTATTATGAAAATATGGCCTTTAAATTGCATCTATGCCAAATCTTAGCTTTCTATCTTGTGTATTGGCTAGGATGTCGACGGATTTAAAACCCCATATCTTCCATTATTGTAAATATTATCCCCGGGACAAAAAATCATGGGGTTTTAAATCCGTCGACATCTAAGCCAATACACAGGGTAGAAAGCTAAGATTTGGCATATATGCAATTTAAAGACCATATTTTAATAATTAATATATATTTATTTTTTTGTACGAGGTTCTCGGAAAATTTGCAAGATGTTAAGTGTTATTCCCCCTTTAAACAAATATTTGCCTTTGAAGTGTATTTTAGCACATATATTCAATGCTATTTATTATCAAAAGGGAATACCGGTACATAAAAGGGGGAAAAAGAGAAAAGACACCGTAGGATTTGAACCCACCACCTCCGAATTTAGACACGTTCACTCCACACATAAATAGGGGAACCATCCTCACGTATGCTGAGATGCTCCCTTCTCCCCTACAATTTATCTCCGTTTCGTATTCGTATTCCATTTCGTACTATTTCGTAAATCTCTAATCGCGAAAGATTTGGGATGTCATGACGATGTCCTTACGACAATGCAGACAAGTTGCCGAAGATATACGGACAATCATTTCCGCGTCGAAATTTTGCTCTCTATCAAAATTTCGACGCGGACAAAATTGGTGGTCCGGAAGGCTACGAATCATACGGAAGGTTTGGTGATAACATTATGAAGGCATTAGGAACGTGCGGAAGGTCTGCAGAACGTGTTTTTTTCTGTCCGAATACATTCGGCGTATTGTCCGTGCCCTAGTGGACGCTAGGTCTAACGCAATTCCAATTCGGGCACATGATTTAAAAATAGTTTCTGTAGACTCTCGCTTTTAACCGCTCAGGGCTCGGATAATTCTGATTCGCACTTGACATTGTAAACATGACATACTGACATACATTGCAAGATAGGGAATATATGCAAATGTACCATTCTTTCACTTGTTTCATTGGTCTTATGCAGTTTGAATAGGCTTCGTTCATATTGCTAGATAGTCAGAACTATGCAACAGAAAGAATATTCGAGTTGATATATTTTACCCACTTCATGGCAGTCTCTTTGCCTGTAAAGATCAACAACGCTAAATTACTTTATTGACTAACTTTCACAAAATTCTATATTGTGAAGACATACGTCTCGTCCAATCAAATGGCCTGTTATGTAATTTTACTTTAAACAATCGATTTAAAAATGTTGGTGAATACGCCCCAAAGACGCATTTGAAATTGATGACTGCATTATCTCAAAGAAAATATGATATATAAACTTCTTTCAGATGCACAATTTCTTCACGAACCCGTTTCTCCGCTAAAATATTATTCTAAGTATCAAGTCACTGGTCTCCAAAATCTAAATATCAACAACCCTACATTACCTTATCGACTAGCTATCTCCAGAATCCATATTTAGTTCAACCAAGACAAAATTGAAATTGATGACAGTTATTATACTCACATTTTTTTATGATAGGAGCATACATAAATCCCTAGCAAATGCACATACTTTTCATGAAACCTTTTCTCAGTTAAATGCTTTTGTTAAATCTCAAATGAAGTCATTGTTCTCCAAAATTTAAATATCAACGGCTAGCTATCTCCAGAACTCATATTTAGTTAATAATTGAAATTGATGTTTTGCATCATCTCACAAATTTTTGATAGGAAGCTAAGCAAGAGGACCATGATGGTCCTATATCGTTCACCAGAACAAAAATAATATGAGTCACAGTTTTGTTCGAATCAATAAAGAATGAGTGTAATGAAAAGAACTTGTTCGATTCATGGAATGAATGATACAATAGGGCCAAATGTCTCCTTCCAGCAGGATATAGCCGCGATTTGATGGACGCAAAAACTGTCGAATAAATTTTCTTTAAATTCCCAGCAACTCTTCGCGCAACCTCCATCTAGGTCTCCACGTAGTCGTTTTTCTGGGAAAAATCGATTTGTTGGGTTATTCAAGTCGCAAAGTGCAGAATGCAACTGCACCTATTATCGGACATGTATAGTTACCGAACGTAGTTACCGATCGTGGATACGTTAAGTAAGCCGGTTTACCGGCCTTTTCATTCCAGGAATGACATGGAAAACTGTTTAAATGCATAGGTTTATTTAAAAGAAGTAATTGCATATGTTTTCTGAAAGCAGAAATTGGATATTTTATTGATAAAAAGCCAATACGAACGGTCGCTACATATACGGGATGTCACTTTTTGTCATCCGTTCCTGCACAACTATTAAGTCAGAAGTACCGCCCCCTTGAATTACGCTTTGTCACGTTGTAGAACTCTTACGTAGACAAAGGCACAATATATAACCAAAACCCTATTTTCTCCATATTCTATGATGTACTGCTGAGGAAAAGGGTATCTGTTCCACACAGAGAAAAAATAAATCAAACATGTCAAAACACAAGGCTGCTTGAGCTGTCTGATAAAAAGCGGTGTTGCTAGGAAGGGTCGGACTTGATTAGACTCACTCCGTTTTCACTCCGAATTATGCGGTTCAATCAAGTGTGTTTTGGTACTGACCAAGATAAATATTGCAGAATAAACCATTACAAAATCTCTAAATAACCAGTCAAATACATTTGTTTAGTTTCTTCATTAAAATCTGATGTCTTTTCGGTTCCAAAAAAGGAGTATTCTGTGTCAACGGAGTGGCCCAAACAAGCTCGCCCAATTGTTTGCTCAAGATGAGTGCTTTTGAAGTGTTTTTTCTTTGGAAAATGATATTTTCTCACTGGGAAAAAATGTTTGGAGTTGGTTTGACATTTTGGTTGACAGGGAATTTATTGTGACTTGCATCGATTAATCTTCAGCGGTAGAATAAGTGATTATTTGTGAAAGGTAACGAGTTTTCGTTTTCGACCTCAATGCCAATTGAAGGATTTTGCTTGAAATGGTCAGAATCATTAGAATCTGATTGTAAATCTAAACGACCATATTTCAAGAGGTAAGTCATATTTTTAATTTGTTGCTTGTTTGTTTCCCGTGCATAGATCTAGTTACATTTTTTTACGCATCACCCGATGTAAGACTAAGAAGAACAATGTTGTAAGTGACATTATGAATGATAATAAACATGAGATGTAAGCAATAAGCATATCATGCTCAGGTTTCTTTTAAACCTACTGGTATTCAATCCCCTTCTGGAACCGCCATTGCCCAGTGTACAAAGTCACTTAGTGTATCATAGCTGCGATATCGTAGCCACAAACTTGATGATGGGTATTGGTTTGTGGCTACGAGTCCACCCTATTCCTTCTTGTGGAGCAAGACAATTGAGTGGAAAACACATTTTCTTGCATCAATTTTTGAATAATAACATATCTAATCAGACGTGTATCCTATAAAAAGATATTCCATGGCACAAATTCAGTTAAAAAGTATCAACAAGAATTGTAATCAATTATTTCTCCCAACGGATAATTCAAGTCTCAGTAGAATAAAATAGGTGGGTACTCAGCTTCAAAGTTAAATTGAACTTTATTTGAAAGTGATTTCATCATAAAACTAGAACTGTCGCAAAGCGGACAAATACCCCCCACTAGCGCGTTGTCACTGAAAAAGTGCTAAAGTTCAAAGTGGCATAACTCTGAAACTACTGCCTGGATCAAGATGAAAATTGCAGGTGCACAACTTCATATGATAGGAAACATCCTGCTAAAATTTCAGCAAAATTGGTCAAAAACTGTGGGAGGAGAAGAGGACACAAAATTATGTCCACGGACGGACGGACGGACGGACAGACGGACGGACGGACAGACGGACGGACAGACGGACGGACGGACGGACAACCTGAATCCAGTATACCCCCCCATAACTTTGTTGTGGGGGGTATAACTATGATGGATTGACAGAAAAATAGTTAACCTGTCGTCAGGTAACATTCTTACTACATTCCATAGCTTTATTTTGAAATTTGACCATGCTAAACTTGCTGGAATGAAGCATTCCAGCACCTGCTCCATTGCAAAGAATAGGAAGGAATTGTAACCGAAACCCAGATCAAAATTAAAAAAGGTTTCGGTTACATTATTGCAACTAAGTGTATCATGCCTAGTGTCCGTTGAACCTAGCTGCGATATCGTAGCCACAAACTTGATGATGGGTATTGGTATCTGAAACCCAGATCAAAATTCAAAAAGGTTTCGGTTACATTATTGCAACTACGTTGAACCCACCCGAATCCAATCCCCTTCTTGATATGCCAGTGTAGCAATATCCTCGAGTACTTTATTTCAACGCATCACTTTTACGACGCCATTTTTGTTTTGACCTGGAGCCCTTTCGATAAGACAACACGGATATTACTACATGTATAAGACAAGATTATAAACCGTTTGCGAACAGCAGGGGTTCGGGGGCGCGGCCCCCGACATAAGACTGTACAAAGACGTTGACCCTTCAACATACAACGTTTTTTTCTGGTCGTGGGGCCATTTTAACGAAATTACATGTATAGTACAATGAAGAGCCAATAATTCATTGCCTCATGTACAGTAGAATTGTCCATGTCGCAATGTCAGTTTATGACAAGATATATAAACGCCTTGTAAAATGCAGGGGTTCGGGGCGCCGACCCCCGACGTAAGCCTTAGCGCATGCATTAATCCTTTCCTGAAAGAAACAACAAAATTTTAGGATGGCCAAACTCAAAAGCTGCTGTGCAGACCAAAAAATTAATGTTGATAAAGATAGGATTTGTGAATGTTGCCAAGAAAATATTGAGACAAACAAATAAAATGCTGGTTTTTGGCATTCTTTTCCTCAATGTTTTCTTCTCAAGCCTTTTCTGGTCGGGATGCCAAACCAGGTCTTGATTGGGAAGGGGTAAAACTATACCCTAAAAAGAGAGAACGAAAGACAGAGAGAAATGAAGCTAGATACAGGCTAAAACTTCTTTTAAAAGCATTTACGGTATTAAGGTAGTCCACCCCAATGAGATCAATGTAACATTGGAAGTTATTTGTGACATTGTAAACTTTTGGTGGTAGTTAGTAGATATAAATATTTTATTTCTAACACATAATGCAGGCCTGTAGGAACAGGGGGATAGGGGGGAGGGCTTAGCGTCCCCAATGTTGAGCAAAAATGCCGAATTTTCCTTATTTCGCACTGAAAATTAAGGGAAAATCCAATTTAGCCCCCCAATATTCAGACACTGGGGCTTTAGCCACCCCAATATGAAATTGCTTCCTACGGGCCTGTAATATGTGCACATAGATCAGATTTGTAATGAATATCTACAATGTCACACAAAGAATTCCAACGTCACATGAATTTCATTATATGGGTGGTGTACCTTAATTCAAAATGTTCAAGCATTGAGGTAAATCATGAAAGTATTGAAAACTAGCATTTCTCTTTTCCCTTCAATCTTGTAGGATCAGGTGTTGAAAAATATGGAATTTATAAGTTGTTAATTAGACTTAACATTAATTGTAACATAAGAAGCTTTTTACTCTGTCCCAAACAAGCCCTGGTTTTGACATGTCCATTTTAGAACACAGTGGGGAATCACATGACATAATAACCAATTCAGAAAATCTCCAGTAACTATGTTAATATCCAACATGAATTCGGTCAGAAGCAGAGTTAAGTTATGCAAATACAGAAAATGGTAAATCTTTAAAAAATCAGCTGATAAAAAAATTATTGACACCAACAAAACTTTTTTATCAGCCGACTTCAAAATTTCCTGACATTTTTCTGCATTCTCTGATTCAAAAAACTTTCAAATGGGTCACATATCAACAAAGTTATAGAAGATTTTCTACCCCATCATGTTAGAATAGGCTTAGTCAAACACTGTTACAGTAGAAAAAAAAACGCTGGTCACCAGCATTTTATCCTCCAATCTCAACATGTCAGAGCTACACAAATATCATTTTGCATTTCACTATGTTGTCTCAGTGTCTGTAGTAGTTTTTGAAGTGAACCTCCTCAAATTTCAATGTTTGGAAAAGGGATAAACATTGAAGAAAAAGGGTAAAAAAAACCCAATTATCATTAGTTGCATAATTTTGGTTTTCTATCAATATTTAAGAATAATGTAATGAAAGTGTAGATCTACTTCTTTATCTGATTTGACTTGCATCTGGCACATGAAGCCCTGAAATAACAGAGGGAAAAGAAGATATTTTTGAGAACATGTCACTAAGTAAATATTAATTTTCACTTTTTCCATCAATGTTGAATGATCAAGACAGTGTTCCCAATGATGAAAAATGAACATTTATATCTAATTGTCTGATTTGACTTGCATAACAACATGATCTGTGGTAAACACTGATGGAAGAGAAGAAAATGCCACTATCTGTACTAATCATTTTTTAGCTCAACTGGCTGAAGACCAGCTAGCTATTGTCATGAAGTTGTGTCTGTTGTGCGTCTGTATGTGCGTCTGTCCGTGCATGTGTTACTTTTTCTTTAAAAATTGTCTCCTCTCAAACTAGTTGACCAATTTTGACCAAACTTTGCAGAACTGTTCCTTGGATGGGTGGCACTCCCCCGTGAAAAAGTTCAAGAACGCATTTCTAGTTCTAGAAATGTTCTAGAACATTCTAGATTGTTAAGTGGCAGTTATAGAACAGTTCTGGAACTGCCATTTAACAATCTAGAACGCTCTAGAACAGTTCTCGAACTAAAATGAACCTTTCACAGGGGTTTACATTCCTTACATATCCGAACCTTTTCAGACGATGTCATAAACATTGGGCTGGGCCCACTGGAGCGTTCCATCAGGAATTGTTTATGATATCGCCCATATTATTGCGACGTCCCATGAATTCTCATTAGGATTTGACTACCTTTTGAGTTCTCGATTAAACTAGAATTATTACGAGCCATTTGTTGAGTATGATAAACAGCTTCATTCTGAATTGCATTTCAAGTAAAGTAATATTTTCTTGTGACAAACACTTGTTAGGGAAGTATTTATAACGTGTCTCTGACAGCACTTGCTTGTTTTGAATTGGTATATATAGCACAGGAAGCTGTTAAACCATTGAGGAGAAAGGAGTACATGCAGAAAATCAGATTTTTTTTGTGCCCTTTATATTGAAGGATCATAATGATGGAACTTTTAAACACTGCTGAGGAAAATGTTATTTTAGTTTACTAACCCTCTCCCAAACAAGACCAGCCTCCCTGGTTTTGACATCTCTAAGAGGATAGGCTTGGGAAATCTTTAAAACAAAAGGAGAAAAATCTGGTTATCAGCATTTTCTTCTCAATATTATTTTCTGTGCTTTCTCATGCAGCAATGCATTTCATCAGCATACATTTTGTCATTAATGTAGCTGCATGCATTCAAATAGGACCATACTTAAATTTTGTTGCTTGGGGAAAGAGTTAATAACTTTTTTAAAACAGATACAATTTGAAAGATCAATCTCACCCTACTAATTTCTGACATGTTTACACAATTATCTGCTTCAAATCAAATTCAAGTCTGTCATATTTAAATATTCATTGAAGAATTTCTGCAATTGTTGTTGTTTTTATTGTGTCATACATTATTCCCTGCCTTGAATACAGACATAGGTTAGATCATGGAGAAAAAAAGATTGATAATCAGCAGTTTCTCTTGTTCCTTTAATGTTATAGCATCAGATGTTGAAAATGGAATATTTGCTTTGTCTCCTTTCACATGCCTTTGGCATAGCCAACTTTGTAAGATGTTAAAATGTTGTGGGAAGAGAAGATAATGCCAAATAACATTTTATCCTTTTCTATCAATGTTGTAGGATCAGGTGATGAAAATAGAATATTTTTGTCTGTGATATGCCTGACAAGGAAATACATGCAGGCAACTAGCAAATTCTCTTTTTCTCTCAATGTAATAGGTGAAAATATAAAAAACTGTCTGATTTGTTATACCTTGCTAAGCAAACTGTAAAACATTGGGGAAAAGAAGTTTGTGCGGATAATAAGCAATATCTCTAGTTTCCTTAATGATTTTGGATGAGATGATTGAAGGGAAGGAATATTTTCTTGTCTGATTTGTCATGTCTAATACAGGAATATTTATGGAAAAAAGATAAATGAATATATATTTTCTTCAGTGATGTAGGAATAATTGATAAAAATGGAATATTTTCTTGGTCTTTAATTTGATACATGTCCA
This sequence comes from Fragum sueziense, assembly GCA_963680895.1. Lineage (NCBI taxonomy): Eukaryota > Metazoa > Mollusca > Bivalvia > Cardiida > Cardiidae > Fragum > Fragum sueziense. The sequence goes on from CAVMGG010000764.1 coordinate 69,035, forward strand.
AAATACAAAGCTGACAAAACATTGAAGGAAAAGAAGAAATACCACTTATTATTTCTATTTTTCTTTCAGTGTTACAGGACCATTTGTTTTTTTAAAGGAATGTCTTCTTGGTCTGATTTGATTTGCCCAACATAGGAAGATGATGAAACATTTGGGGGAAAGAGGGGAATGTTAATAATACTCAATTTTCTTCTTTTCCTTTAGTGTTATAGGACTGGTTTATCAAAAAATGGAATGTCTTCTTGGTCTTATTTGATTTTCCCATCACAGGAAGTTGATGAAACATTAGGTGAAAAGAGGAAAATGTCACCAATAATCATTTGCTCTTTTTCCTTCAGTGTTATAGGATCAGTTGATTAAAAAAGGATTTTTTTGTTTAATTTTAATTGCCCTTGAACACAGATGGATGATGAAACATTGAGGGAAAAGAAGAAAATTTTGTTTCTGTTTTTCCTTTAGTGTAATACTAGGACCAGTTGATAAAAAAGGGAATGTTTTCTGTGTCTGATTTGATTTGCTTAACACAGGAAGTTGTGAAACATAGAGAAAAAAGAAGAAAATGTCACTCATAATCAATTTCTCCTTTTCCTTTAGTGTAACAGAACCAGTTGATTAAAAAGGGAATGTTTTCTTGAATTTATTTGATTTGCCAAACACAGTGCTTAAGCTGATGAAACCATGAGGGAAAAGAAGAAAGTTCAATTACTAATCAATTTCTCTTTTTCGGTCAGTGTAATAGGACCAGTTGATAAACAAAAGCCGCCATAGACGGTTTATGCTCCCCAATTAAGTGTTTGTCTCAAAAATACATGGGTTTATTCTATTTGGTTAACACACAAAGCTATTAAAAACATAAATGGGGAAAAAAGGCTCATTCAGATAACCATGTCTAATACAGGAAGATTTTATAACATGCAGAGAAAATAAGAAAATGACAATATTTAATTCCTCTTTCTATCATTGCTGTAGGTTGAAGTAATGAAAATGGAATAATCTTTTGATATGATTTGACATGCCTTACACCGAGAGCTGTTGAAAGACTGAGGGGGATAAGTTTATTTGGATAACCAGTAATTCTTTTGTTTCCTTAATGTTGCGGAATAAGGTGATGAAAGGGGAATTATTTCTTGGTCTGATTAATTTTGAAATACCTCATGCAGAGAGATTAAAACACATTTTGAGTGGAAAGAAATTTATGAGAGTAATCAGTGATTTCTCTTTCCCCTTAAGTTAATGTTGTAGGATGAGTTGATGTTTCTTGGTCTGATTTGACATGCCTATCACAGAAAGATAGTAACCCTTTCCCAAATGACAAACTGTTAGGGTGATCCAATTTGAAAGCTGTTGTTGATGTCAAAAGAGATGTTGCAAAAGATAAAAATTTATGTATAAAACAACACAGAAAATATTGAGACAAAATGAGAAACTGCTTGTTATCAGCAGTTTTTAGCTCACCTGAGCACGAATGTGCTCATGGTGAGCTATTGTGATACCGCTGTGTCCGGCGTCCGTCGTGTGTCGTCCGTCGTCAGTCGTCCGTCGTACGTCAAACTTTGCCTTGTGTGCACTCTAGAGGCCACAGTTTTTGCCCAATCAACCTGAAATTTGCTCAGAATGATTGTCTTGATAAAATCTAGGACAAGTTTGAAATTGGGTCATCTGGGGTCAAAAACTAGGTCACAGGGGTCAAATCTTAGAAAAATCTTGTGTGCACTCTAGAGGCCACATTTTTTGCCCAATCAACTTGAAATTTGCTAAGAATGATTGTCTTGATCAAATCTCAGACAAGCTCGAAATTGGGTCATCTTGGGTCAAAAACTAGGTCACAGGGTCAAATCTTAGAAATACCTTGTGTGCACTCTAGAGGCCAAATTTTTTGCCTAATCAACCTGAAAATTGATCAGAATGATTGCCTTGATGAAATCTCAAACAAGGTCGAAATTGGGTCATCTGGGGTCAAAAACTAGGTCACATGGTCAAATCTTAGAAATACCTTGTGTGCACTCTAGAGGCCACATTTTTTGCCCAATCAACCTGAAATTTGCTCAGAATGATTGTCTTGATAAAATCTCGGACAAGTTTGAAATTGGGTCATCTGGGATCAAAAACTAGGTCACAGGGTCAAATCTTTGTAAAACTTTGTGTGCACTCTAGAGGCCACATTTTTTGCCCAATCAACCTGAAAATTGGTCAGAATGATTGTCTTGATCAATTTTTGGACAATTTGAAATTGGGTCATCTTGGGTCAAAAACTAGGTCACGAGGTCAAATCTTAGTAAAACCTTGTGTGCACTATAGAGGTCACATTTTTTGTCCAATCAACCTGAAAATTGGTCAGAATGAGTGTCTTGATGAAATCTCCGACAAGTTTGAAATTGGGTCATCTGGGGTCGAAAATTAGGTCACGGGGTCAAATCTTAGAAAAACCTTGTGTGCACTCTAGAGGCCACATTTTTTGCCCAATCAACCTGAAATTTGCTCAGAATGATTGTCTTGATGAAATCTCGGACAACTTTGAAATTGGGTCATCTGGGGTCAAAAACTAGGTCATGGGGTCAAATCTTAGAAAAACCTTGTGTGCACTCTAGAGGCCACATTTTTTGCCAAATTAACCTGAAAATTTATCAGATTGGTTGTCTTGGTAAAATTTTAGACAAGTTTGATATTGGGTCATCTGGGCTCAAAAACTAGGTCACCGGGTCAAATCTTAGAAAAACCTTGTGTGCACTCTAGAGGGCACATTTTTTTGCTCAATCAACCTGAAATTTGCTCAGAATGATTGTCTTGATGAAATCTCGGACAATTTTGAAATTGGGTCATCTGAGCTCAAAAAATAGGTCACGGGTCCAATCTTAGAAAAACCTTGTGTGTACTCTAGAGGCCACATTTTTAGCCCAATCAACCTGAAATTTGCTCAGAACGATTGTCTTGATATAATCTCGGACAAGCTTGAAATTGGGTCATCTGGGATTAAAAACTAGGTCACGGGGTCAAATCTTTGTAAAACCTTGTGTGCAATCTAGAGGCCACAGTTTTTGCCCAATCAACCTGAAAAATGGTCAGAATAATTGTCTTGATCAATTTTTGGACAAATTTGAAATTGGGTCATCTTGGGTCAAAAACTAGGTCACGATGTCAAGTCTTAGTAAAACCTTGTGTGCACTATAGAGGTCACATTTTTTGTCCAATCAACCTGAAAATTGGTCAGAATGATTGTCTTGATAAAATCTCGGACAAGTTTGAAATTGGGTCATCTGGGGTCGAAAATTAGGTCACGGGGTCAAATCTTAGAAAAACCTTGTGTGCACTCTAGAGGCCACATTTTTTGCCCAATCAACCTGAAATTTGCTCAGAATGATTGTCTTGATAAAATCTCGGACAAGTTTGAAATTGGGTCATCTGGGGTCAAAAACTAGGTCATGGGGGTCAAATCTTAGAAAAACCTTGTGTGCACTCTAGAGGCCACATTTTTTTGCCCAATTAACCTGAAAATTGAACAGATTGATTGTCTTGGTTAAATTTTAGACATGTTCGAAATTCGGTCATCTGGGCTCAAAAACTAGGTCACGGGGTCAAATCTTAGAAAAACCTTGTGTGCACTCTAGAGGGCACATTTTTTGCCCAATCAACCTGAAATTTCCTCAGAATGATTGTCTTGATAAAATCTCGGACAAGTTTGAAATTGGGTCATCTGGGGTCGAAAATTAGGTCACGGGGTCAAATCTTAGAAAAACCTTGTGTGCACTCTAGAGGCCACATTTTTTGCCCAATCAACCTGAAATTTGCTCAGAATGATTGTCTTGATAAAATCTCGGACAAGTTTGAAATTGGGTCATCTGGGGTCAAAAACTAGGTCATGGGGGTCAAATCTTAGAAAAACCTTGTGTGCACTCTAGAGGCCACATTTTTTGCCCAATTAACCTGAAAATTGAACAGATTGATTGTCTTGGTTAAATTTTAGACATGTTCGAAATTCGGTCATCTGGGCTCAAAAACTAGGTCACGGGGTCAAATCTTAGAAAAACCTTGTGTGCACTCTAGAGGGCACATTTTTTGCCCAATCAACCTGAAATTTCCTCAGAATGATTGTCTTGATGAAATCTCGGACAATTTTGAAATTGGGTCATCTGAGGTCAAAAAGTAGGTCACGGGTCAAATCTTAGAAAAACCTTGTGTGTACTCTAGAGGCCACATTTTTTGCCCAATCAACCTGAAATTTGCTCAGAATGATTGTCTTGATGAAATCTCAGACAAGTTTGAAATTGGGCATCTGGGGTCAAAAAATAGGTCACGGGTCAAATCTTAGAAAAACCTTGTGTGTACTCTAGAGGCCACTTTTTTTGCCCAATCAACCTGAAATTTGCTCAGAACGATTGTCTTGATGAAATCTCAGACAAGTTTGAAATTGGGTCATCTGGGATCAAAAATTAAGTCACAGGGTCAAATCTTAGAAAAAACCTTGTGTGCACTCTAGAGGCCACATTTTTAGCCCAATCAACCTGAAATTTGCTCAGAATGATTGTCTTGATAAAATCTCACACAAGTTCGAATTTGGGTCATCTTGGGTCAAAAACTAGGTCACGGGGTCAAATCATAGAAAAACCTTGTGTGCACTCTAGAGGCCACATTTTTGCCCAATCAACCTGAAAATTGATCAGAATGATTGTCTTGATCAATTCTAGGTCAGGGGGTAAAATCTCAGTTAAACCTTGTGTGCACCCTTGAGGTCACATTTTTTGTCCAATCAACCTGAAAATTGGTATACAAAAAGTTATTATATCAGGTGAGCGCTTCAGGGCCAATGTCCCTCTTGTTTCTTTTGTCTCAATGTTTTCCCAAGCCTTTTCTCTCCTTCCCTCGTCAATAAAGCATCAGATGGTGACAATGGAACATTTTCTGCGTTTCCTTTGACATGCTTATATGTAACTTGGGGACTTGTTAAAATGTTGAGGAAAGAGAAGAAATGTGAATGATAATCATTTTCTATCATTGTAGTAGGATCTTATGATGAAAATGGGTATTTTTGATATATATCAAAAATAGTTTACACAGACAGATGTGAAAGCATTGAGGTAAAAGAAGTTTGTGCAGATAATCAGAAATTTATCTTGTTCCCTCAATGTTGTAGGATCATTATGATGAAAATGCTATGTTTTCTTTGTCTTATTTGGCATTCCTAACACAGGAAGATGTTGAGAAATAGAAGAAACTGCTTATGAACAACAATTTCACTTTTTCCATCAATGTGGTTGGATCTGGTGATTAAAAAATAAATATTCTCATGGCTGATTTGATCGAAGCTTTTGAGAAAGAGAAATACACATGATTGGAATTGACTGCTTTTCCATGCAGTTTTTGCCTAATAATATGAACACATTCTCAAATGTTTTTGCCTTATTATTTTGTAGTCTGCAAGTACTAACACTTTGAATTTGGATTAGACAATTATCATATCAATGAGAACTATTGCCTACTGGTCGCGTAGAGGACTCAATGACTGTCAAGAGGGGACCATCTCCTAATGCTGCCTAGTCTATATTCACATTTCTGCATGAAATATGAATTCTCATTGTTTGGTGCAACGAGATACTTATTGTAGAAATTATGAATATTTCTATCAAGTAAAACATGCTTTAGACTAGAAGGTCCCAAGCCCTTTAAAAGCAGAGGGGGAGACTGGATTATCAATCAAATACTATTAAAAGAAATGAAAACAAAGAGAGGATTACTCTTGATTTTCATTACGATAAAAACTGCACAATTTAACTGTTTAATAATTTTGTATTTTTATAAGCACACCTGAGCATGAAGTGCTCAAAGTGAGATACTTTGGTCGTTTTTTGTCTGTCGTCCGTCCACCCGCCGGTCTGTATGTCCGTCTGTAGATTCCTTTAAAAATCTTCTCCTAAGCAGTCGGGTCAATTTTGACCAAACTTGCCAGGAATGTTCCTCGGGTGACCTTTTTCAAAAGTTACTTGTCAAATTATGATTCAGCAAAAAAAGTGGGTGTTGCTGGGCGGGGCTTACCAGACTTGGAGAAATCATAAAAAAATCTTTAAAAATCAACCATCGGGCAAATTTGATTGAAACAAACATGGCAGAAATGTTTCTTGCATGACCCCTTCGTGAACTTTTGATTCGTCAAAAAATAAAGGCGTGGCAGGTTGGTAAGGCGGTGCTTATCAGACTTGGAGAAATTATAATATTTTTTTAATGAAGCATAGGGTCAATTTGAACCAAACTTGGCAGGAATGTTCCGTGAGTGATTATTTTCAACATTTGGTTACAGGTTTGTAGATTTTTAAAAAAAAGATGTGGGTGTGGCAGGGCAGGGCTAATCCAACTTAGAGAAATGGTTAGAAAATTCTTCAAAGATATTCTTCTTCTAAACCATTGGGCCATTTTGTACAAACTTGGCAGAAATGTTAACAAGAGTTGTCCGCGGACAACGGAGCTCGCCTATACGGGAGCTTGTCACAAAAACAGCAAATTTTTCAAAAGTAGGTCAAACCCTAAGGTCAAGGTCACAAGGTCAAGGGTAATGGTACCAAATTAAAGGTCTTTTTAAGATGTATCTATGTGTGAAATATCAAGGCTGTATCTCTAATAGTGCCTGAGATATAGACCAGGTTAAAGATTTTCAAAAGTAGGTCAAACTCCAAGGTCAAGGTCACTAGGTCAAAGGTCATTGCCTCAAAAGAAATGTCTTGTCGAGATGTATGTATGTATGAAAAATCAAGGCTGTATCTCTAATAGTGCCTGAGATATAGACCAAGTTAGATCTCATAGCTAGGGTGTGCAGAGCGAAAGAACCACAACTCTACCATTTGTAATTTTTCAGTAATTGCCCTTTGTTTGATTCAGTTAGCAAATTCGCGTCTGGTCCATAACTTTGAAAGTATAAGGCCTATGGTCTTGAAACTTCACAGGTGTATAGATCTCATATTTAGGGTGTGCAGAGCGCAAGAACAACAACTCTATCATTTGTATTTTTTGAGTTATTGCCCTTTGTTTGATTCAGTTAGCAAATTCGTGTCCGGTACATAACTTCGAAACCATAAGGCCAATGGTCTTGAAACTTCACAGGTGTATAGATTTCATAGCTAGGATGTGCAGAGTGCAATAACCATAACTCTACCAATTTTTGAGTTATTGCCCTTTGTTTGATTCAGTTTGCAAATTCGTGTCCGGTTCATAACTTTTAAAATACAAGGCCTACGATGTTGAAACTTCACATGTGTGTATAACTCATAGCTAGGGTGTGTTTGATTACATTATCTCAATCTGATTAAATTTGTTAATATTTTAGTAGTACTCGGGTACTTGCAACACTTCGTGAATATTTTAGTACTCGGTGATTTTTTTTATGTGATACTTGCTAGAGACTTTTTGAAAAGAACAGGACATCAACAAATATCACACGCCCATTTGTTTCTGAGCTTCGGGCGTATAATGCCACGCCCAGCGTTGCTCTTGTTCTAATAGGTACATCAAAACCAGGTCTTGTTAATCGAAAGTGTTTCCCCACAAAAATCAAATAAAAACTATTTTTTGTCTAAATGGTAGAAAGTTTGGAAAATCATCGGAAGTACAGTTGACATTCGTTATGTTGACATCAGACGAGTCGAATTTCTGCTGAAGTCGAGGTGGAAAATCTAGTCCCATCCTGATATCAAAAATTTCGAAATAATATTATTTTGAAATAGATAAAGTCATTGAGACACAGGCGGCAATCACGTGACTTTGTTATGATATATTTTCCTCACTTATGTAAACAAAATACTCGATAAGAACACATTTTCTCAAATTTTAAATCAAATACTTAACTCTCAGTATTGAGATACGTACCATTCGATGCGTCGTAATCTCCGGTTTATTTTGATACCATGATCTTCCCTCAAATCTATGTCAAAGCTGAGAACATTCGTGCAAAGTGCAAACATTTCTTAAGATTTAAAATTTGAGAAAATGTGTGCTTGCCGAGTGTTTTTGTTTACATAAGTGAGGAAAATATATCATTACAAAGTCACGTGATTGCCGCCTGTGTGAGATATAGCAGGAAAAGGATAGAAATTGCTTGTGTCGACCAATTTCTATCGTTTTCCTACTACAATGAACTTTCGTTTTCACTCATTCTTTCCTGTGACATCCTTTAGGTGTCGCCACTCTAGTTAATATTTGTGACTTTAAGACTGAAAACAAACAACATTGTGTCAAGTTTTGTCTTAATTAGTCTCTATTTGTGGTTGTAAGAGTAAACTTTGAAGGGCAGATTACTTGATTGTTCGATATTTGTGGTTGTTAGTCGAAACGTCAATTTTGTAAGATTCAAGGGCACATAAACTAACAACTTTCTTATCCGATTGGAGCAAAATTAAGCTCATGCAAGGTCTTATGATCACCAGCATTGTGTCCAAGTTTTGTCTGATTTGTCTCGAATTGTAGAAGCAAAGTGTAAACAAAGTAAAAAACTGTAAAGAATGGCAATATTCATCGAAATCCTATAGTCACCAACATTGTGTCCAAGTTTTGTCTTGATTGGTCAATAATCCAGTTTCATCATTATGGGTCAATAATTTTAGATGCTAGAGAGTAAATAAAGTCTAAAACGGCAATTTTGTCAAATTCAAGGGCATATAACTAATGCCTTTTTAGTCCAATCAGACCGAAAATCAAACTCGCCCGAGATCTTACGGTCTCCAACATTGTGTCCATGTTTTGTAATGGTCGGTCAATGATTGTAGACTCCAGAAAGTAAACAAGGACAAGAATAGTCGAAAACGGCATTTTTTTAATATTCAAGGGAATATAACTCATGACTTTCTTGTCAGATCATACCAAAAATCATACTTATCTGAGATCTTATAGTCTCCAACATTATATCATAGCTTTGTCCTGATTGGTCAATAATTATAGATTCTAGAGTGTAAACAAGATTGAAAACATTCGAAAACGGCAATTTGGTCAAATTCAAGGGCACATAACTCTAAACTTTCTAATCAGATCAGGCTGAAAATCAGACTTGTCAGAGATCTTATGGTCGACAACATTGAGTCCAAGTTTTATCTCGAATGATCTTTAATTCTAGATGCTAGAGTGTAAACAAAGTTAAACAGCATTTTTCAACATTCAAGGACAGATAACACCGCGTTTCTTGGTCCGATCAGGCCCATAATCGAACTTGTTCTACTTGTTTTGGCCAAGTTTGATCAAGATTGGCAAACTTTTGAGAATGCTAGAGTGTAAACACCAAATTGTAGACGGACGGACAGACAGACGGACGACGGACAAAAAGCGACCACAAAAGCTCACCTTGAGCACTTCGTACTCAGGTGAGCCAATAAATCTACAACAACTGCACATGTCCTTCACGAACCTGTTTTCCGTTAAATAGTTACGTTAAATGAAAAATGAAGTCACTGTTCTCCAAAATCTAAATATCAACAACCCTATATTACCTTATCGACTAGCTATCTCCAGAATCCATATTTAGTTAAACCAAGACATAATAGAAATTGATGACTGTCATTTTCTCACAAATTTATGATAAATAAATATCGAGCAGATGCGCATAGCCCTTCCCCAAAACAACTAAAATTGAGACTAGTGCATATTTAAAGATGTTTCAGACAACAATTTTAAATTATGTCAATAAAATTTTACATTTTTTGTATTACTGTCCAGAAAACATTTTAGATAATTGAAGAAATTGCCTGTCACAAGTCTTGGTGGGACGATTCCAATGAATACCTACAACATCGGATTTGATGATAAATAAATGAAATATCACATTTTCAATATCCATTATCCCTATTTATTCTGTTTTAAGTTTGATTTAGTATTAAAAGTATCTGTGACCGTGTCTTTTTGTTTTTTCCTGTTTTTCAGTTTCCTTTCAAACTCCCCGTCTTGTTTCCAAAACACATAATCGTGTTAACCTCTTCTGGGTAAATACGTTTCTCATAATTTATCATTTTGGACTTGACACGAGCTACCATGTAGCGTGATGGATCAAATATATCTACTTCGAAGTCACTTCCAAAAGTTTTTAACGACCATTAAGAATGAATGCGTGGTTGAAGTATATCATTTTCAATTAAATGGTATTTTCTTTACTTTTATGAGGGACACTAAATTCCACCGAGTAAAGGCAAAATCAAATTTGTCGTCATAAATTCTGTATCCTATAGTAAGTTTCGTTAATTTGTCAAAATTTGTTGAAATAATTCATCATCGAAGGCATAATAATTCACAAAAAATGCAGTTTTCTAAACAAATTATTTCAACCCTCGATATGATTTACGAGAAAATGATGAGAAGTCGTATCAAGCTATATTCAAAAATATTGCTTTAACCCTTTCCCAAACGACAAAATTGTAGGGTGATCCAATTCAAAAGCTGTCACAAATGACAAAATAGATGTTATTAAAGATAGAATTTGTGTAAAACATGACACAGAAAATATTGAGACAAAAGGAGAAACTGCTGGTTATCAGCAGTTTCTTCTTTTGTTTCAATGTTTTCCCAAGCCTTTTCTATTAGGGCATGTCTTGTTTGGGAAAGGATTAATATTCTCAAAGGCAAAAGTAACTTTACAGTTTTCGAAATAATGCATTTCCTTAATTTCAAATCAAATGTATGATATCTTTATGATTACATGTTTACACACTTACGTCCAAAGTGACATTTCAAATATTTTTCATACATTTTACTTTTATTTTTATCTGAAAGAGCACATTTCTCATGGAAATTCTAAAAAATACAAGCCAAAATATTGCTCCGTTTACGAGAAATATATATTTTTGTGCTAAAATTAAACAAATTGATGTACACAACAGTTCAATTTATATGGAATTTGTCATTTCTGTCTTAACTTTAAATGCGTATATTTCGCTAATAAACAACAACTTCAAAAAACGTATAGCATGTATACGCATTAGAATAACAAATCTTTGCATAAAGACATACTAAAGGGACATAACATTTTATTTCATTTTTTAAAACTATGTCTTGATGCAAAGATTGGTTATCCTTATGCGTAGAAATGCTATCAGTTTTTTTGAAGTTGTTATAATAAAAGATAAGTGGCACACCTGACCGTGTTTCGTGTCATTTATCGTACCAGTGCGAACACAAAAATGTAACAAGAACACACTAGAGGCTTATTCCACGTCAGTGAACATTTTAGATCCAATGTATATCTTTTGAAAGCAAGGCAATCCTGTACTTCTTTAGTTTGTTTTAAACCCTTTCTCAAACGGCAAAATTATGAGGTATCTCAATATGAAATCAGTTGCAGACAACGACGGTATGGCACAAGCAAGCGAAGATTTTTCGTACAGCATAGTGGAAAAATATTGAAACAAAAGTAGAAAATGTTGGTTATCAGCATTGTTTTCGTTTTCCTAAAAAAATCCTAGACCATTTCTACTGGGGACGTAAAACCCGGTCTTGTTTAAGAAAGGTTTAAAGTGACGAAAAATTCAGAAAAAAAAATGAGCGGCGCACCTTACCACGTTTCGTGTCATTTCCTTGAACCAGTGCGAACACAAAATGTAACAAAAACCACAAGAGGATTATTCTACGTCGAAGAAAATTTTAGATCCAATGTATATCATCTGAAGGCTAGCCAATCCTGTAGTCCTTTAGTTTGTGTTTATTAAACAAGAGTCTTACTAGATGCATTGTATACACCAGTGCTTACCCTTTCAATGTTATCAAGTGTACATTTCTCTTCGCGTGTTTCCATTTCTGACCAAAGAAGAGAATGATTAACGAATCATTTATATGTAAGAGGATCAGTTAGGTTCACCAGCCTTTGAAATTAAACTTTAACCCATTACCAAATGACAAAAGTTTAGACTGATCCAAATTCAAAGGTGTTGCAGAAGACAATTTCAAGTAAATGGATTTTCAAATTTTTCGGTCTTTTAGGGTCGAAAACAGTGTGGGAAATGAAGAAATTGCTTGTTGCAAGCAATATCTTCATTTTCCATAATGTTTTCCATAACCAATATCTTGTAGGAAGCCAAAAGGAGTTATTGTGTGGTAATGGGTTAAGGACAATTTCCGTTTCAATATGACTGACGTTATACCTGTCGACAAGAGATGCTATAAAGAAGAAGAGAAACAAACAAACAAAAAAAAAAAAAAAAAAAAAAAAAAAAAAAAAAAAAAAAAAAAAAAAAAAAAGAAGATTGATATTTATATTGAAGGTTCTGAGAACTTATGATGATTTATTATATTGATTTGAAAAATTCTAAATGTCCCTAGGAACGATACAATTTCAAGTCTATCGCCAGCAAATGACCGATAATTCGAAACGTCTGATAGAGTAGATTGAGCCTTTGGCCATCCTCTAAATTACATTTACCATTAAATGTCTCGACCGTATATAGGAGAGTGTCATATTTGTATAATTCTGTGTATTAGATAGAGGCTGTGTAATAGATTCTACGCGAAATATTCAAATTATCGCAGCACATTAAATGTTTATATCGCGTAGAATCTATTATACTGACTCTATCTGACTTGGTGTTCGCTAACGGTTCATTGGAGACGTGGCGTTGCTATGTATAGACGTCACATAAACTAGCCGGCAGTCTCGTTTATGCGAAATATAGCAACAAAATTTAAAATTATACTGCAATTTCATTGATCCAAAAAATAAGTCGAAAACTTTAGCTATGCTCCTCTTGTGACCGACGTTCTACATGTCTACCACATATCTCACAAAGGAAAAAATCAAGCAACAGCTTGGTATCTATATCGAAGGTCCTGGGAACTTTAGAGATATTGGTTTGAATGATTCCAAATGTTCCCAGGAACGATCCAATTTCAAGTCTATCGCCAACAAATGACCGATAATTCGAAAAGTCTGATAGGGTAGATTGAGCCTTTGGCCATCCTCTTTATTACATTTACCATTAAATGTCTCCACTGTATCAAGGAGAGTGTCATATTTGTATATTTAAAAAAAGAAAGACCCATTTTTTAAAAAGGAAAATGTTGGTTGATCTTCAATTATTTTTTTCATCAGCTGATTTTTTAAAAATCAAATACGTCCAGCTTACTCCTGGTATTTTGCCACCTTCTCTGCTTCAGACGAATTCAAATTGGTCAAGTATTATTTAAAATATTGATGATTTTCTTACATTCTGAATCACGTGATTATCCACCGTGTAACTTGTTTCCTATTTTGACCGACGTTCTACCTGCCGACCATAGATGCTACAAAGGAAAAAAGCAATAGCTTGACATTTATATTGAAGGTTCTGTGGACTTCAGAGATATTGGTTCGAATAATTCCAAATGTCCCTAGGAACGAGATAATTTAAAGTCTATAGCCAACAAATGACCAATAATTCGAAACGTCTGATAGAGTATATTGAGCCTTGAGCCATCCTCTAAATTATATTTACCATAAAATGTCTCCAACGTATCTGGGAGAGTGTCATATTTGTATATTTCTATACATCGAAAAACATCTTATTTTCAGTCATTTCCCTCTACTTCTTTAAGAAAATTGGAAAGTTGTTTTCGTACAAAAGCGTATATTTTGGTCCTTTCTGTTCCGTATAAGCTTAAGATAAAATTATTAGATTTACCGTTTTTAATAACTAAGGTTAACCCTTTCCCAAACAAGACCTGGTTTTGACGTCCCTAATTGAAATGGCTTGAGAAAACATTGAGACAAAAGAAGAAACTGCTGATAACCAGCAGTTTCTCCTTTTGTCTCAATATTTTCTATACCATATTTAACACAAATCCTATCTTTTATAACTTCCATTTTGTCATTTGTGGCAGTTTTTGAAGTGGATCACCCTGAAATTTGGCCGTTTGGGAAAGGATTAATTCTCGAAAGGGTTACACAATTTTGCACACATTATAGATCTACCTAGCAACTATAGTATGGAAATCGGCTATCTTAAAAAATACACAATTTAGGGATGGTATATTATATAAATATCACATGCCTCTCAGGGCAATAGTACATATTGTCTACCCGAGACCGGTAATATTGACCGAGGCTTCAGCCGAGGTCAATATTACTGGTTCGAGGGTAGACGATATGTACTATTGCCCTGAGAGGCATGTGATATTCATTTTATTATACCGAAAAAGAAACAACATAAAAATTTAATCTACAATTTATCTAACTTTATAAGTCCTTCACCGTTAATCAAAAAAATTTAAAACCAACTGAATGCCTTATCCATTCGTATTTGTGACATGCACGCAAAGGCAGGCCTGTCATCAATTTTGTCTGGTTAATTCCATGATCTAGATCTAGATGAGAAAGAGATCAGGCTAAACAGAGGTAAACTGATTTTGCATTTGGAAAAAAACACATAAAGTAAGACAGAATAAAAGATCTAGTTTCAGTAAATTAGCTTAGAATGAAGTGTCGATTCTGATCAGCATGTGCAGTTCGCACAGACTGACTAGGAACCATACTTTATAACGTTTTCCAGATGGTCCCTTTTTGCGTAACAAGCCGCATTATTTAAGCGTATTTATGTTCAACTAGCTATGATTCAGCAAATATTGTGCTTTGAAACAATGTGACGTCACGGTGACGTCATAAAAAACCAGAATTTCTATTTATAGTACGCTCAGCGGGTAATATGAAAAAATATTAACCGGTTAATATTATCTGAGCGGGTAATATGAAAAAATATTAGGTTTGTAATTATTGAATGATAAGGTCACGTGAGGTATAATAATATTATTTATCTTACTGGTCGTGCGAAACGAACAGTCGTGTAGGTCTACCATTTATCATCTTACATACCCATTTACGGAGTGTCTCTTTTGGGAAACTTTTAAACTGGAAACTTCTTAGACACATTAATCTAGTTGTCTCCGTAAAAATGCAAATTCACACCTTAAATATCAGTTGTAGTCAACGGCGTGCCAGGACATCAATTGGAAGTTTGATGAGTTTGAAATGGGTATAGTTATTTAGTTTAAATTGATACTTACAAGTCATTTTTGAGACAAATGTCTCGAAAGGATGAAACTTTTAGTGACAAAATGCGAAGATTTACTCAAATTTCAATATTGAGACATATTTCTAAAGAGATATACAATTTTACGCAAATCGTACCATACTACGAGACATGGCTAAACATGTTTAGAATTATATAGTTGGTGGTTGATATTTATACCAGTTCACATTTAGAGGGAAAATCTACTATTTATCAGCTAACGTGTCTGTTCACGAGAAGTCTCTCTAGGATACTGTTGAACTTAAAAAGCTTAGAGACATTAATCTCGATGTATCCAGTGGAAATATGAGCTCACACCTAATATCAGGTTTTATGTATCTTTAAATGTGCTAGGTAATCGATTAGTGGTTTACATTTTTCAAACACGACCGTATTCTTTTCAAAGTCGGTATTTCCAAGACATATTTAAAACAATATTTTTTTTCAAAATGCATGAACAATTTTACTCAAACTGAGACTTGCAAAAAACGACAACTCTTGAGCAATTCAACAAAATTTTAACCGTGATGGGTGATATCTATCCTGTTTCATGTTCGAAATAAAGCATATTTTTATCTTCTTGGTTTATTTATCATCTGACATATTTATTCACATAACACAATCTGTTTGGAAGCATTTACCTCCGCAAGAAATGCGAATTCATATATTTCATCAGCTGCTGTGGGCAGTGATGTGAGCCTAGGACATCCGTAGTTAGTTTGATAATTTCGAAACAAGTGTATCC
Organism: Fragum sueziense; assembly: GCA_963680895.1. Lineage (NCBI taxonomy): Eukaryota > Metazoa > Mollusca > Bivalvia > Cardiida > Cardiidae > Fragum > Fragum sueziense. Next base: position 84,770 of record CAVMGG010000764.1, read on the forward strand.
AGGTCGCACTGTTGTTGTTTTCTAGATACTATTTCTTTTAAGCTTAAATAAGTACACACTGACTATTTCGGTCATCACACAAAAAGGTAAAGCTTGCATAGAATTATCAACACTCGCATTTAAATTATGCATCCTTGACCAGTTACAAGTTTTGGTAAGATATAATAAATCTAGTTGTTTCAGGGCAATTTGAAGCAATGTTGTCCAAAGCATTCTGTTATCATCACAACTTTTTTAGGTTTTTGTCGTTTACAAACATTCGAAATATCTTCTCAGATCTGATAATTTATGATATCATTTCTTGAAATGCCTCCAAGGAAATTATGATTTCATCAGCAATCTTTCTGGCACCATTTAACCCATTACCAAACGGCGAATTTTTAGACTAGTCCAAATTCAAAGATGATGCAGACGACAATTTCAAGTGAATGAAGTTTTGAATTTTTTGGTCTCTTTGGGTAGAAAACATTGTGGGTAATGAAGAAATTGCTTGTTACAAGCAATTTCTTAATTTTCCACGATGTTTTCCAAAGCCATTATCTTGTGGGGAGTCAAAAGGAGTCACTGTGTGGTAATGTGTTAAGAGAAAATCGGCTCGATCTATACCGATTATCAGTGCAAGTGTGTGTTTTGTCGACCATTAAAATGTTTCTGACACAATTTTATTTGCCTGCTGTCTATCAGTCGGGTTATTTTATGACAGGACGCCATGAGGTTTGCCTCTTGAAGAATGAATCCAGGCAATTTATGATATGTGTTAGGGCTGTTGGAGATCATCAAAAACGAAAGGTTATTCTTCATAGAATTTTTGAGTATATGGAAATAAGATGCTTTCAATCAGAAATAATACAATTATAAGGTCGTTCAGTGCATTTGATACCATTTCAAGAACAATGCAAACGCCGTAAATCTTATTTTCAATCTCAAATCGAACAATTTCTCCATTTGCAGAAAATGTGTTGATTTTATTAGAACCCAAATCATACGTACAATCTTGCTGTCAGGCCACTTCGCGCATGAATGAATTTATACATAAAAAGACACCATACTTAAAATTGAGCAATCCTATGAATCGTTTAATTCAAAAATTTATTCGATTCTCCATACAGCTTTTCCTGAATATTTATCAATAGGAAATTGTAAGTCAATTACATGTTTACAAAGGTTTGTATTTTAACGTCAATTAATTTTAGACAATAGAACTATCATTCTAATGATGAAGCGAGTTTAAACATTCTACGTGTAAGAGAGGTAGATGAGCAAGTTTCATTTCGACGCAATTCATGTAATTCAATATACAAACACATAAAGAAAACGTTTTGCCAAATTATACAAATACAGGATAATGAACAAATGGTTCTTTGTCATTTACTACAAGATTATTGTTTTAATACATATTGAGTATATGTCTATCGTTTATCTAATAAACCTTTATGTACTGTCTAAATTCCGGCGGCAAGCTTTCAAAGTTCATTGTGCCTTACTCAAATATCTCACTTTTCAATTTTGTCTGAAGAAAATTCGGTTGATGTCAAGGTTTGGTCTAGGCAACACATATTGTTCTACCTTTCAACGATCCGTGTCTGGTCATAATAGCTATTTGACAACTTTATCATTTCTCAAAGGTATTCTTCAAGTCTTTGATAGCAAATCCGAATACTGAACTTGAACGTGTCGTTCGCATTCTTCAGCAGAAAATCGGACATGTTTACATAAAATTAGTAGCCTTTTAAAATCGATTTGGCATGAAATAAAATGACATTGGAGTCTCACCCACTAGAGTCATCGTAAATTAAGAAGATTCTACTTATTCACTTTGCAGTGCGCTACGGAACACAGAGGTATGCACAATCTTAATGGAGGAGCCGTCAGTATAATAATGGTACTGGTAACTTCTCCTCGACTGAATGTTGCGACTAAGGACGCTTTGTATGTCTAATTTTCTGAACCGACTAAGGACGTTTTGTGTATATAAGTGTAATTTTCTGAACCAGTGGTTTGCGTTATGGAAGTTCGGGATTACTTTCTTGTCTATTTCTGATGAATTATTTCTCTGTCATTTGGCGCGTAAACAGATTTCTCTATCAAGTTGTCTGTAACATTATATCATTCTGTCTTGAATCGAATTACTCTATTTGGCTATTTCACGGTAGACGTCGTCTTAACGAAACAAATCTCCTGTGTGATAGAGGTCAGTGTGCCAAACCTCAAGTTTTTATTGTGTTTTGGTTGTTTTTTTTTATAGAATTTTACAAAATGTTCCTTATTCTATTTTTCTTTCATTAATTTTAGTAAAATTGAATATTGTGTATAAGCGGTCTGATCAATATGCCCACAAACATAGTATAGAGTACTTAGACTTCATCCAGGGTAATTATACCGAACTGTCTGTTTATATCATATATGTATTTCTACACAGTGACACTTTTTCACCCTTTCACCAGAAAAGGCCTGGAAAACATTGTGGTAAATGAAGGAATCGCTTGTGACCTAACCTAAAAAAGATATAATCTTAAAAAATCACCAACTTGAAATCATTGTCAGCAACACCTTTCAAATAGGAACAGTCTAAAAAATTTGCGTCTGGTAATGGCTTAAACACACAAAAAAAATGTTTCATGTTTAAATTATGTGGCCTGGGGAATGAGAAACTATATATATTAATAAAGTCATTCGCATCGGAATGACCAATATTTTGAAATGTCTGATAGAGTAGTTTTAACCGTGAATCATGTGGTATTTGAATTATAGGGAAAAACTCTATGTACCTTCAATGACGCCTAGTTTCTATTCTTGTATCCCTTCCAACTTTCAAATCTTTTTCTCAATTCTTCCACAAACGACGATAAGTAATACTTACATTTACCCTACTGTAGCGAGTAAATGTTATTGAGCGAAAATGTGAAAATAACACTCATCAAAGTACGATTCAACTTCGTGTTCATTTTACAGGTATGGCATTTGCAGTAACATTTGTTAAGGTTTCGATTAGAATGAGGTAGTGCAGGCTTTCACAGACTATATAAAATATTATGATTTTGTTGTTATGAATTAGGGAAGTTGATGATTACCGGGTATAAGGAATAATATTGTAGGCATCCACCATTAAATCAGCAATTTAGCTCATTAAATTGATAATGTTGTCCGACCTAATTTTGAGATAAATTAGTATTACATTCAAAATTCACATTAACAAGCTTCATAGCACCATTTATTGAAAAATCGACGGTTATCAATGCAGGATCGTCCTTTTCTGTCCATTATAATGTTTCTGATTCAGTTTTATTTCCCTGCTGTCAAATAGTCGGTAATTTTATGATAGGACACCACGAGGTTTGTGTCTTGAAAAATAAATCCATTTTTTTAAATAAAAAGATTGGGCTCCAACAAAAGTGCATCTTAACGTTTGATATGGTATGCACTAGGTTGAAACAAAATCATTTGAATACGAATTAACACGGTTTTGTATTCAGACTAATTTTGCAAATCGATGCAATGCACAAAACACACCAATCTCAAATAGAGTGACATTTTTAGACGTTTAAAACACGTTATCTGATGGTGGAAAACATTTTTGATGGGGGAATTGTAATTATTGACCCAATCTTGTTGCCATGCTCTTTCGCTCAAAAAAATATGAATTAAGATTAATGATAGGCGAAATAACACCTCTGCTTTAAAGATTATGCAATTCCATGAATATGTAAGTTCGATTCACAATGTTAGTTCGTTTATCCAAATCATATCCTATTGTTATATCATTTCTCCTCCATCTTTTATTCATAGGACTTCAATGTCAACTTTGTTGTATCGCCAAAACATTTCTCTTTAGGTACAAGATTACAAATCCGAATAGTTGATCTATATGTCTCATTCAAAGATATGTTGAATTAGTATGATATGAGCATTCTAAATCTTCCGCAGAAAAAATGAGCGCGTCTAAGCAAAATCAGTAATAATATTATACGTGTACTATCCATGGGACGTATAAAAGACTGGCCTTCAAATCGCACTCATTGCATGCCATTTTAACCCTTTCCAAAGCATGACCTGGTTTGGACGTCCCTAATAAATATGGCTTGGGAAAACATTGAGACAAAAGAAGAAACTGCTGATAACCAGCAGTTTCTCCTTTTGCCTCAATGTTTTTAATTGATATGGATTCAGTGTTATACTTTAAAAGACAATTATGCGAAATCGGCCAAGCGGAAACGTCTATCACGGTGGATAATCACGTGATACAATATTTTCAGAAAATCTTCAATTTTTTTGTAATTACTGGACCGATTTGAATTCGGTTTGAAGCAGAGAATGTGGACATAAGTCACACATTAAATGAACGTGGTTGATTTTTGAAAAATCAACTGATAAAAAAGTTATTGAAGATAAACCAAAATTTTGGTTTATCTTCAATAACTTTTTTAACAGTTGATTTTTCAAAAATCTAACACGTCCAGCTTATTCCTGGCATTTCCCCACCTTCTCTGCTTCAAACCAAATTCAAATTGGTCTAGTATTAAAAAAGATATTGAAGATTATCGGAAATTCTGAGTCACGTGATTATACATCGTGTCCATGTCAGCACTGCTTTGATATTTTCTCCCCGAATAAATGTAGCGACTACCGACGTTTTGTGTACACAAGACTAATTTTCTGAACCAGTGGTTTGCGTTATGAAAATTCGGGATTACTTTCATGTCTATTTCTGATAACTTATTTCTCGTCATCTGGCGCGTAAACTGAGTCTCGGTCAAGTTGTCTGTAACATTTTATCATTCTGTCTTGAATCGAATTACTGTATTTGGCTATTTCACGACAGATGACGTATTTAAGATTGTGAAACAAATTTTAAATGGCAGGGTTAACAAAGCCGGAAACCTCCTGTATAATCATATAAAATTAGTACATCTAAATTGAGCAGGTTATTCAAGCAATAGATGTATATATTGAAATATGTAAAGTTGTTCTGATTTCTATAGACACATAATAGAAAAAAAAGCCCAGTCGAGTAAAGTTTTATAATACACGTTACATCCTGTAATATACTGAGATGAAAAAGTTTAGTCAGTATAAAGTTTTTGGTCAATAATTTTGTCTAAAACGTTTTACAATGCCAAAATTTTTACTCATAACAATCTTCAACCAATCTAAAACAAGTCGGTGAAATTCAATTGGCATCCATGTTTTACTTAACCTTCCTTTCGACAATTCATTCCAAAAGGGGTCAAATTGAAAAGTCACAGCTTCAGGAATGACTTTTTGTAGAGTCTAAATTCCTGGTAATTGACACGAAAAATCTCGGGGAAATGGCCAGGCAAGTAAAAAACAGATTTTTTTTAACAAAGTGTCATTATTGAACAAATTGGTTACAGTGTAGTCAATTTTCAATGTTTTTGTCAGATTGGACGTGACGTAACTTGATGACGTCACAATTAATGTTTATTCCTGATAGGCTGTTTTCAGAGGTATCAATGACCAAAATCTCATGCATGTGTCCATTTTTGACAACAACTACTCCAATGCTTAATACTGGAAGTGTTTGCCAAGTTCAAACTGAAGGAAACCGCCAGAGTTTGAAGGTTAGGTAGATAGTTTCTAACACTGTCATTTTTGGCCAAATTGATTAAGCCAGGGTGCTAAAATCATGTAAGCTGGTACCAATTTTATTGTGGATTTTTTGTATCTTGGCTATTGTCTTTGGTTAGCATACATTTATACAGGAAAAAGATTTGCGCCTTAACTGCAGCAAGTGCACCTGTCACATTTTGAAATTCTTTTAGCACAAATCTAAAAACTAAAATTTAGCAACATTATTTGAAGATGTTTGTTAAGCGTTGATTGAACAAATATTGTGTGAAATTTTACACTGATATGTTGTATTTTGGCCGAAAAATTGACCATCAAAAATGCTGACTAAACTTTTTCTTTTGAGTATAGTTTCGATTGATCAAACTTCTTCAAGAAAATTCATCAAATTCATATTAATCCCCAAAATGCAGCATCGTACACAAATCATTCCAACGCTCGATGTGATTTAAGAGAATACGAGTTCTGATAAATCAGGGATTTTTATAACAAACAGAAATCATTTTAGATGGATCTATCATTAAAACGACCGTTTTCTAAATTCAATTTACAAAGTCATACAAGCTATTTTCCAGATGCAATAATTTTACCATTTGAGTTCTTGAAACGCCTCTTCGGATATTATTATGATTTCATTAAGAATCTTTCTGATTATATTGATGTAAAAATCGACTGTATCTGCAGAGATTATCAATGAAGAAGTGTGTTTTGTCGACAATAAAACTGCTTCTTACACAACTTTATTTGCCTTCTGTCAAATAGTCGAGTTATTTTATGATGCAACGCCGCGAGGTTTGCTTCTTGAAGAATGAATTCAGGCAATTTATGATATTTGTCAAGCGATGTTGGAGTCCATCAAATACGCAAGCTAATTTGTCATAGGATTTGGAGTAGGAAAAAGACAGTTCAATCGCAACTAGCCATGTTGTTTCCTTGCTTCGCTTATCGTCGGTGTAAATGCAAAACCTCGTATGTCGATTCTTGCGATTTTCAAAGTACAAACTTGTGTGTTCATTTTAGACAATTCTCGCAGGTTTTGAGATATTTTTACCGATCAGTAGCAATGATACATTATTTATGAACAATATGTCCATTTCAAGTAAAACATTTCAGTTTAGGTACAGTTATTACTCTTTTTCCGCTCCCCTTTAAAATTTTCCAAAAACTAGATACGAGGTTTTGCATTTACAACGACGTTATATTGTGCACACATTTTAAGAAGAATGACCACAACATAGATCTGATTATTAATCTCGAATCGATTTCAATTTTACCAAAAAAAAAAAAAAAAAAAAAAAAAAAAAAACAAAAACACCCGAAGTATTATGACAAGTTATCCGTTTGCAGAACACTGCTTGTTTTTCTATGGAAATTCAAGTCATTCATACTATTTTTGCAAGGCATAAATGAAATAATATTTTTTGATGAATGACAGTCGAAATGAATCCTCTATCTCTGAGATTTTGCAATTCTATGAAGTTTTCAATTAAAAAAATTCTCGAAACAGTTTCTGCAATATATTCATTAAAGATATATATTTTACAATAAGTTATACTTTATAAAGGCTTTCAATGTTAAGGCCAGTCAATATCAGTCAACACACCAAATATCTTAAATTGTACAGTGAGTTGCAAAACTTTACATATGAGATAAATAGATAACGATTTGCATGTCGACGTTATTCAAGTAATTCAAGTAATTAGATATAACAATAGAGTCAATTGACAACTTAAACATTTCTCAAAAGGGTTTTCTTCAAGTCTTAGATTGCTACTCCGAATACAAGATCTAGGCCTGCAAGTGGTGTTCCGAGAAATTGTTGTAGAAGAATCGATCATGTCTACATGGAATAAACTATTTTTATTCCATTTCGCAGAATCCTGGAAATTACGTGGACAGAGAGGAGATACCATGAAGAGCTTTGGAGGAAGACCAAACAAAAGCCCATCATGCAAACCGCCAAAGAAAGAAATTGTAGGTGGATTGAACATATTCTACGACAAGAGTTAACAAACATTACCCAATAAGCTCTGGATTGGAACCCTGCAAGGGAAGAGAAAGCGGCACAGGCCTGCACTGACCTGGAAATCGTAAGATCTCTTGATGATGAATTTCGGAAGGTCAGGCTTTCATGGAGCGTGGCGAAAAAGAAGGCCGAAGACATAATCGACTGCAGAGCTTTAGTGAAGGCCATATGCCCAACCATGGTCGAGGAGGATTTAACCCTCTCCCAAACAAGACCTGGTTTTGACGTCCCTTATAGATAAGGCTTGGGAAAACATTGAAACAAAAGAAGAAACTGCTGATAACCAGCAGTTTCTCCTTTTGTCTCAATATTTTCTGTGCCACATTTTACTCAAATCCTATCTTCAATAACATCCATTTTATCATTTGTTGCAGTTTTTGAAGTGGGTCACCCTAAAATTTTGGCGTTTGGGAAAAGGTTAAGTAAGTTTACAATCAATTTGGTATGGCCTTGGAGTCTCAACCACTAGAATCGTTGTAAATAAAGTAGATTCTATTTAATTTAAAATACTCACTTTACAGTACGATACTGTATACAGAGTTATGCAAAATCTAAATGGCGGAACCGTCAGAAATAATTGATATAAACCCTTCTCCGAGACTTAATATGGCGAGTAAGGACGTTTTGTTTGCATACGTGTAATTTTCCGAACCAGTGGTTTGCGTTATGGAAGTTCGGGATTACTTTCTTGTCTATTTCTGATGAATTATTTCTCTGTCATTTCGCGCGTAAACAGATTTCTATATCAAGTTGTCTGTAACATTTTATCATTCTGACATGAATCGAATTACTGTATTTTACTATTTCATGGTAGCAGAAGTGTATCAGATTTATGGTTTGTGGCTTGAGGAAATTGGTATATTAAAGAAAGGGCCAATGAATTTATACGTCTGATAAAGCAGTTTGAACCGAAAATCATCTCATTGTACTTTATGTCCTTTTGTGTTTATATAACAGGGGGAAATTATTAGTGGCATTTTCGTACAATGCCATATCGGTTTCGATTGGTGCATTTAAAAAAAGAACCGAAATTATGGATTTAAAAGAAAGTTAAAAGGCCTCTAAAGAGACATCACATTCCCATTTCATTTTTTAAAGTATGTCTTGATGTCAAGTTTGGTTTTTCTAATGTGTATAAATGCTATCAGTTTTTTGAAGTTGTTGCTGATAAGCGAAAAACACGCCTTTAAAGTTGATACTGAAATGACAAAATCCATATGCATCTGAACTGCTGCATACATAAATTTGTTTAATTTCATTACAAAAATATATATTTCTCGTAAACGGCGCTATACTTTGGCCTGAAATTATCAGAACTTCCATAAGAAAATATACTCTTTCAGATAGAATGAAAAAATAACGAAGAAATATCTGCGAAATGTCACTTTAAGAGCTAGATAAGTAGGCGACTGTTTTAATGATACGTCCATTTTCTAATGGGAAGGAACCACCTTTCTTTCCATTTATCATTTAATATAACTGTTTATTGAATGTCCCACTGGAAAACCCTTTAACTGAAAACTGTCTGGAAACATTCATTAATTTGTCTTCTTAGGAACTGCGAATCCTCGTCTTTTACGAGGGACGGTCGGAAAGTAGTTGGACTTTTGACTATTCCTCTAAAACCTTTCAACTTTTTAACAAAACTCTTTTTACACTGTTTGAACAAACTGTCCATCTATGTCTGTGCATTTTCGCCATCTTCGTAGGAGCTTTATTATTACCACTATTAACCATGACGTAGACCCACTGTATTAGGTACAGTGTAACAGCCGGTATCAAAGGCGCCCTGGTCTCAAATTTCTTCCCAGCAAGCATTTTCTTCTGTTCTAGACACAAATAAAAGTCATGCGGGGCGAGGTCTGGGCTATAAGAAGAGTAAAACAACTAATGTTATGTGTAATAGTTGATAATCTCCACTGTTGATGTGGTGGTATTGGAACGTGCGTAATCGTGAAGAAGAAAACATTTTTCTTTGCTTATCTGGGACGCGCTTACTTCAGCATTTATTCTTAGATTTCTCTGAATTGCTTCAGAATTGTACTTGGCAATGACAATTTTTACCATTTGACACGAAATGAGTAACTATCAATCCTCGTGAATCCCCAAAAGCAACAAACATGACTACCAACCGAAGGTAACAGCTTAATCATTTCAGGGGCGGGGAACCAGCTCGTTTCCATGACTGCTTTGATTGATATTTTATCCCAACTTCGGAATTATGAATCCTTATTCAATCTTCATTGATAATGTAGATCAAAAACTTGACTTCTTCGCGATTTAAATGACTAGAATGTTCTTTTGTTTTGGGTACCTTATTGGTCCACTAACAAAGAGCCTGTGATACATAAAACACCTATCACATATAAGTGGACAGAATATCGTATACAACTTTCTTTAGAAATAAACTGACCACATAATTGGCAAATGGATGAAGATTCCACAGATATATAATGTGTTCATACAGTTGCAAATGAAGAGACAGCAGCACCAAAAGTCCAACTACTTTCCGACCGTCCCTCGTATTTAGAGGCACCAGCTTAATAACCGTCTCTGAAAATCGAAGTGTGTTGGATAATTTGACTTCGATAAAGTCATGTTCAGTTAAGGCGGCCTAACCCTAAGGAATTTCGCTAGACGTCGGAATTATTCGGGCGACGTCGAAAACATTCGGCGGTTAAACTTTCCACCACCGAATGTTTACGATCGCGCTCGAATAAGTTCGGATACGTAATGATGCCGCCAGACAAGAATCCGATGTTTTATAAATCTCAAAATGGCCACATTGCGGGTATTCTACCTTAACATTCTAAACTCTGATCTATAGTTACAGGAAGCCTCTAGTATAATTTTGATGACATTCAACTGCGTTGCAATGTTCAGACAATGAGTTGACAAGCACAATTGACACTGAACAAAATACGTTACTTTACCTAGCAATAACAAGTCTTGCCCAGCCCAAACTCCAAACAGTGACTGGTTATTTTTCACCTATGGAGCAAAAGTTTACTAAATATTATTTACGAAAAAGGAAACATACTGATAACCAAATTAAAGACGATCGATTCAAACTTGTACTCGTGTTTTTCTTTTAAGGCATGCCATTTTCAGTAACGCTTATTTAGGTTTCGATTAAGAGCAGCCTAAATATCTGTAATATGTGGATGATTAGAGTGACTTAATACATCATGTCGATCTTTTTCAAGAGATCTAATGATAAATCAGAAAGAAAATCAGAAAAAATCTATTTTTATCAAAATAATTGTGGATAAGGACAATAGCTTTCCTAATTCAATTTATAAAATCATCCAAACTATTTTCCAGATGTCATAATTCTACCTTTTGATTACTTGAAACGCCCCTACGTAAATTATGGTTTCATAAAGCCATTCCCACTCATTGATTTTTACTACCCACAAGACAATGGACAAGCAATTTCTTATTTTTCTACAATACTTTCTACACGAAAATACCAAAACAAAAGTAAAAATTTATTCGGTTGAAATTGTTGTCTGCAACATAATTATATGAATTTGGTATAGTCTAAAATTTTGTCGTTTGGTAATGGGTTAACAATCTCCTTGGCACAGTTTCTTGAAAATCGACTGTATCTGCAACGATTATCAGTGCAGGAGCATGTTTTGTCATCCATAAAAACTTGTTTCTGACACAATTTTATTTGCATGCTGTCAAATAGTTGACGAATTTTTTGATCGGACGCCCTGAGGTTTGCCTCTTGAAGAATGAATTCAGGCAATTTATGGCATTTGTCAGAGATGTTGGAGTCCATCAAATACGCAAATATAGGCCTAGTTATTTTGAAATTTAAAGTAGGTGAAAAAAATGATTTGAATCAGAAAGTTCTAAATTATCATGTCGTATCATTGATTTCATTAAGGTTTTCAGACCCTCAAAACATCACAACTGTGTAACCATACGAAATGCATCTAGTTACCCACACTTGTAAACACACTTCAAATACGTTGAATCACCTTGCCGGATTTCGAGATTGTGCTTCAAAAGAAAATAATTTACAAATATCATTTTACTCATATGCAAGGGAGGTAATTTTAAATTCTTGGCCATTTTTTTTTTCTCATAAGTATGCATTAATTAAAAATTCTAAACCGTTCAAAATGCTTATATTTGTATTTGGAATGGAAATAAAACACAATTTAGGAATCACTGGCAATTTTCAAATTTCGCATCTGGGTCTTTGGTGCTTTTGAGGGGTTGGGTACCTTAAAGGGACATAACATTCCAATTTCATTGTTCATATTTGTTTATTTCATATAACATGGCACAGATTTGGTTTTTATTTGCTTAAGACCAATTTAAGCTGTTTTGAAACGACTAGCATACAACTTTATGAGAGAAAACAGAACGGGAAAATATATTAGCTGATATGTACAATTCAGTTAATACGAATAGCATTATATAAAGGAACAGCAACATCCCAGAATCTGTCTTGCTTAACCGCCGATCTAAGAACGGTATTGGTAACTTCTCCCCGACTAAATGTATCGACTACGGACGTTTTGTGTACACAGGTCTAATTTTCTGAACCAGTGGTTCACGTTATAGAAGTTCGGGTTACTTTCTCGTCTATTTCTGATGAATTATTTCTCTGTCATTTGGCGCGTAAACAGATTCTCTATCAAGTTGTCTGTAACATTATATCATTCTGTCTTGAATCGAATTACTGTATTTGGCTATTTCACGGTAGACATCGTCTTTACGAAACAAATCTCCCGTGTGACAGAGGTTATTGTGTCGCATTCTGATTTTTTCCCTAAGTTTTCTCTACGGTGGTTAATCACGTGACTCAGAATTTCAGAAAATGATAAAAAGAAACAAGAAAGACGTAATGCACTATGTGGTAGCCTATGCATGAGATCTGATGATAAATCAATCACTTTCTTTTTTTATCAAAACAATTATGCATCAAAACAACCGTTTTCCTTATTCAATTTATTTAACCGTCCAAACTATTTTCCAGATGTACTTATTCTACCTTTTGATTATTTGAAACGCCTCTTTGGGAATAATAAATAAATGATTTTATTAACCAATTCCCACACATTGACTCTTTTTGACTCCCCACACGAGAATGGCTTTGGAAAACATGGTGGGAAATGAAATGCAACAAGACATTTCTTCATTTTCCACAATATTTTCTACAAGAAAAAAAAAATGATTCAAATTGTCGTCTGTAACATCTGTGACTTTGAGACAGTCTAAAATTTTGTCGTTTGGTAATGGGTTAACAATCTCCCTGGCACCGTTTCTTGGAAAATCGACTGTATCTGCAACGATTATCAGTGCATGAGCGTGTTTTTTCATCCATAAAAACTCGTTTCTGACACAATTTTATTTGCACAAATAGTTTACGAATTTTATGATCGGACGCCCTATGGTTTGCCTCTTAAAGAATGAATCCAGACAATTTATTCTATTTGTCAGAGATGTTGGAGTCCATCATATACAAAAACATAGTTATCATCAAATTTGAAGTAAGTGAACAAAAGATTATTTGAATGAGAAAATCCCGTATTATCAATTCGTATTGCTAATTTCATTTAACATTGCGCAGCTTTGGGTTTTATTTGCTTGTGACAATTTTAAACTCTTTTGAAACGACTAACATTTAACTTTTAGAGAGAAAACAGAACTGGAAAATATACAGCATTAGCTGCAGTGTAAATTCAGAGAATAGAAACGGCCTTATATAAAAGAACAGCAATATCCAAGAATCTGTCTTGCATAACCGTTGATCTAAGAACAGTATTGGTAACTTCTCCCCGACTAAATGTAGCGAATAAGGACGTTTTGTGTACATAAGCGTAATTTTCTGAACCAGTGGTTTGCGTTATGGAAGTTCGGGATTACTTTCTTGTCTATTTCTGGTGAATTATTTCTCTGTCATTTGGCGCGTAAACAGATTTCTCTATCAAGTTGTCTGTAACATTGTATCATTCTGTCTTGAATCGAATTACTGTATTTGGCTATTTCACGGTAGACATCGTCTTTACAAAACAAATCTCCCGTGTGACAGAGGTTATTGTGTCGCGTTTTGATTTTTTCCCTAAGTTTTCTCCACTGTGGTTAATCACGTGACTCAGAATTTTAGAAAATCATCAATATATTTGTCAATAGTTGTCCAATTTGAATTCAGTTTGACGCAGTGAAATTGGGAAAATGACGGGAATGAGCTGGACGTGGTGGATTTTCTAAAATCAACTGATAAAAAAGTTGTTGAAGTTCAACCAACTGTTTTTTATCTAATGCGTGGCGTATGTTCTCATTCTCTGCTTTAAACCGAATTCAAAACGGTCAAGTATTTTAAAAAAAAATTTGAAGATTTTCTGAAATTGTTGTGTCACGTGATTACCTAACGTGTTTCTCTATAACAGAGAATAAACGAGGGAGTGTTCAGAAAAAAGAATAAAAAATAAAATAAAAAAAACCATTATACCCGTCATACCAATGGGAAGGATAACGGAATAAGGATGCGTGATTTCCACAAATAGCCCTTTCCTAGATATTCACATAATTACCATGAACCGAAGTTGTGTTAAAGGGACATTTCATTCCAATTTCAATTTTTTAAAGTGTGTCTTGATGCCAAGATTGGTTATTCTAATGAGTATAAATACTATTAGTTTTTTAGCTCACCTGAGCACGAAGTGCTCAAGGTGAGCTATTGTGGTCGCTTTTTGTCCGTCGGCGTCCGTCTGTCTGTCCGTCTGTCCGTCTGTCCGTCTGTCTGTTCACATTTTGTTGTTACCACTCTAGCACCCACAAACATTGACCAATCTTAACCAAACTTGGTCAAAACATGTTTGACCATAAGTTCTCGGATGAGTTCGATTTTGAGTCAGATTGGACCAGGAAGTCTGGAGTTATGTGCCCTTGAACGTCAAAAATGGCTAGTTTTGACTTTGTTACCACTCTAGCATCTACAAATATTAACCAATCGTAACCAAACTTGGTCAACATATGGATGACCATAAGTTCTCGGATGAGTTCGATTTTGAGTCAGATCGGACCAGGAAGTCTGGAGTTATGTGCCCTTGAACGTCAAAAATTGCTAGTTTTGACTTTGTTACCACTCTAGCATCTACAAATATTAACCAATCATAATCAAACTTGGTCAAAATATGTATGACAATAAGTTCTTGGATGAGTTCAATTTTGAGTCAGATCGGACTAGGAAGTCTGGAGTCCTTGAACATCAAAAATGGCTAGTTTTGACTTTGTTACCACTCTATCATCTACAAATATTGACCGATCAAAACAAAACTTTGCAACAATGTTGGTAACTGTAAGTTCTCAGACGAGTTTGATTTTGAGTCAGATCGGACTAGGAAGTCTGGAGTTATGTGCCCTTGAACGTCCAAAATGGCTAGTTTTAACTTTGTTACCACTCTAGCATCTACAAATATTGACCGATCAAAACAAAACTTTGCCACAATGTTGGTAACTATAAGTTCTCAGATGAGTTTAATTTTTTGTCAGATCGGACATGGAAATCTGGAGTTATGTGCCCTTGAACGTCAAAAATGGCTAGTTTTGACTTTGTTACCACTCTAGCATCTACAAATATTGACCGATCAAGACAAAACTTTGCCACAATGTTGGTAACCATAAGATCTTGGTTGACTTTGATTTTCAGTGTGATTGAAGTAGGAAGTCTGGAATTATGTGCCCTTGAATTTGACAAAATTGCTGTTTTCGACTTTGTTTACACTGTAGCATCTACATTTATTGAAATCAAGACAAAACTTGGCCACAATGTTGGTGGCCATAAGATCCTGGATGAGTGAAACTTTCAGCTTGATTTAACTAGAGTTATTGGCCCTTGAATTTCACAAAATACAGTTTTCGACTTTATTTTCACTCTAACAATATATTGACCAATCAAAAAAAAAATTGGACATAATGTTGATGAGAATACTTTTATTAGAACAGAGTTATGTGCCCTTGACTGTGTTGTTTTCTTCCACTTTGTTTTCACTGTAACAGCCGCAAACATTGATCATTCAAGATTATGAAAGCAGTTTTCAGCTGGATCATAATCTCACATCTTAAATTATGTGCTCTTGAA
>CAVMGG010000765.1:0-19918 GCA_963680895.1 Fragum sueziense
TCAGCAGTCACTAGGTCAGCCAATCTGTAAGTCAGTCAGTTAGTTGGTCAGTCAGCTAATCACTCAGACTGTAAGACAGCTAGTCACTCAGTCTGTCAGACAGCTAGTCACCCAGTCAGTCAGTCAGACAGCTAGTCACTCAGTCTGTCAGACAGCTAGTCACTCAGTCAGTCAGTAGGTCAGCCAGTCAGTCAGTCAGTAGGTCAACCAGTTAGCAGGTCAAGAGATCAGTCAGTCAGTCAGTAGATCAGCCAGTCAGTCAGTAGGTCAATTTGTCATTCAGTGGGTCAGTCAGTCTGTCTTTAGGGTCATCAAGTCTGTCAGTCAGCCAGTCACTCAGTAGGTCAGTCAGTTGCTCAGCCTGTCATTCACTGAGCCAGTCAGTCAGTCACTGAGTCAGTCAGTCTGTCGGTGGGTGGGTCAGTCACTGAGTCAGTCAGTCTGTCGGTGGGTGGGTCGGTCTGTGGGTGGGTCAGTCGGTGGGTCAGTCGGTCGGTCGGTCGGTCGGTCGGTCGGTCGGGTCGGGTCGGGTCGGGTCGGGGTCGGGTCGGGTCGGGTCGGGTCGGGTCGGGTCGGGTCGGTCGGTCGAGTCGGTCGGTCGGTCGGTCGGTCGGTCGGTCGGTCGGTCTCGGTCGGTCGGTCGGTCGGTCGGTCGGTCAGTCAGTCAGTCAGTCAGTCAGTCAGTCAGTCAGTCAGTCAGTCAGTCAGTCAGTCAGTCAGTCAGTCAGTCAGTTAGTCAGTCAGTCAGTCAGTCAGTTAGTCAGTTAGTCAGCTACTCAGTCAGTCAGTCAGTCAGTCAGTCAGTCAGTCAGTCAGTCAGTCAGTCAGTCAGTCAGTCAGTCAGTCAGTCAGTCAGTCAGTCAGTCAGTCAGTCAGTCAGTCAGTCAGTCAGTCAGTCAGTCAGTCAGTCAGTCAGTCAGTCAGTCTGCCAGTAGGTCAGCCAGTCAGTCAGTAGGTCATTCTGTCAGTCTGTGGGTCAGCCAGTCCGTCATTAGGTCATTCAGCAGTCATAAGGTCAGTCAGTCAGTCAGTCAGTCAGTCAGCTAGTCAGTCAGCTAGTCAGCTAGTTAGTCAGCTAGTCACTCAGTCTGTCAGACAGCTAGTCACTCAGTAGGTTGGTCAGTCAGTCGGTCTTACCGTCGGTCGGTCAGTCAGTCACTCAGTCTGTCAGACAGCTAGTCACTCAGTCTGTCAGACATCTACTCACTCAGTCAGTCAGTATGTCAGCCAGTCAGTCAGTCAGTAAATCAGTCAGTCAGTCACAGTCAGTGAGTCAGTCACAGTAAGTGAGTCAGTCACAGTCAGTGAGTCAGTCAGTGAGTCAGTCACAGTCAGTGAGTCAGTCTGTGAGTCAGTCAGTCATTCAGTCAGTAGGTCAGTCAGTCTGTCTCTCAGTCAGTAGGTCAGTCTGTCAGTAGGTCTTTCAGTAGGTCAGTCATTTGGTCGATCGATCAGTCAGTCAGTTAGTCAGTCTGCCAGTAGGTCAGCCAGTCAGTCAGTAGGTCATTCTGTCAGTCAGTGGGTCAGCCAGTCCGTCATTAGGTCATTCAGCAGTCACTAGGTCAGCCAATCTGTAAGTCAGTCAGTTAGTTGGTCAGTCAGCTAATCACTCAGACTGTAAGACAGCTAGTCACTCAGTCTGTCAGACAGCTAGTCACCCAGTCAGTCAGTCAGACAGCTAGTCACTCAGTCTGTCAGACAGCTAGTCACTCAGTCAGTCAGTAGGTCAGCCAGTCAGTCAGTCAGTAGGTCAACCAGTTAGCAGGTCAAGAGATCAGTCAGTCAGTCAGTAGATCAGCCAGTCAGTCAGTAGGTCAATTTGTCATTCAGTGGGTCAGTCAGTCTGTCTTTAGGTCATCAAGTCTGTCAGTCAGCCAGTCACTCAGTAGGTCAGTCAGTTGCTCAGCCTGTCATTCACTGAGCCAGTCAGTCAGTCACTGAGTCAGTCAGTCTGTCGGTGGGTGGGTCAGTCACTGAGTCAGTCAGTCTGTCGGTGGGTGGGTCGGTCTGTGGGTGGGTCGGTCTGTGGGTGGGTCAGTCGGTCGGTCGGTCGGTCGGTCGGTCGGTCGGTCGGTCGGTCGGGGTCGGGTCGGGTCGGGTCGGGTCGGGTCGGGTCGGGTCGGGTCGGGTCGGGTCGGGTCGGGTCGGGTCGGGTCGGGTCGGGTCGGTCGGTCGGTCGGTCGGTCGGTCGGTCGGTCGGTCGGTCGGTCGGTCGGTCGGTCGGTCAGTCAGTCAGTCAGTCAGTCAGTCAGTCAGTCAGTCAGTCAGTCAGTTAGTCAGTCAGTCAGTCAGTCAGTTAGTCAGTTAGTCAGCTACTCAGTCAGTCAGTCAGTCAGTCAGTCAGTCAGTCAGTCAGTCAGTCAGTCAGTCATTCAGTCAGTCAGTCAGTCAGTCAGTCAGTCAGTCAGTCAGTCAGTCAGTCAGTCAGTCCAGTCAGTCAGTTCAGTCAGTCAGTCAGTCAGTCAGTCAGTCAGTCAGTCTGCCAGTAGGTCAGCCAGTCAGTCAGTAGGTCATTCTGTCAGTCTGTGGGTCAGCCAGTCCGTCATTAGGTCATTCAGCAGTCATAAGGTCAGTCAGTCAGTCAGTCAGTCAGCTAGTCAGTCAGCTAGTCAGCTAGTTAGTCAGCTAGTCAACTCAGTCTGTCAGACAGCTAGTCACTCAGTAGGTTGGTCAGTCAGTCGGTCTTACCGTCGGTCGGTCAGTCAGTCACTC
Organism: Fragum sueziense; assembly: GCA_963680895.1. Taxonomy (NCBI): domain Eukaryota; kingdom Metazoa; phylum Mollusca; class Bivalvia; order Cardiida; family Cardiidae; genus Fragum; species Fragum sueziense. The sequence goes on from CAVMGG010000765.1 coordinate 2,713, forward strand.
AGTCTGTCAGACAGCTAGTCACTCAGTCTGTCAGACATCTACTCACTCAGTCAGTCAGTATGTCAGCCAGTCAGTCAGTCAGTAAATCAGTCAGTCAGTCACAGTCAGTGAGTCAGTCACAGTAAGTGAGTCAGTCACAGTCAGTGAGTCAGTCAGTGAGTCAGTCACAGTCAGTGAGTCAGTCTGTGAGTCAGTCAGTCATTCAGTCAGTAGGTCAGTCAGTCTGTCTCTCAGTCAGTAGGTCAGTCTGTCAGTAGGTCTTTCAGTAGGTCAGTCATTTGGTCGATCGATCAGTCAGTCAGTTAGTCAGTCTGCCAGTAGGTCAGCCAGTCAGTCAGTAGGTCATTCTGTCAGTCAGTGGGTCAGCCAGTCCGTCATTAGGTCATTCAGCAGTCACTAGGTCAGCCAATCTGTAAGTCAGTCAGTTAGTTGGTCAGTCAGCTAATCACTCAGACTGTAAGACAGCTAGTCACTCAGTCTGTCAGACAGCTAGTCACCCAGTCAGTCAGTCAGACAGCTAGTCACTCAGTCTGTCAGACAGCTAGTCACTCAGTCAGTCAGTAGGTCAGCCAGTCAGTCAGTCAGTAGGTCAACCAGTTAGCAGGTCAAGAGATCAGTCAGTCAGTCAGTAGATCAGCCAGTCAGTCAGTAGGTCAATTTGTCATTCAGTGGGTCAGTCAGTCTGTCTTTAGGTCATCAAGTCTGTCAGTCAGCCAGTCACTCAGTAGGTCAGTCAGTTGCTCAGCCTGTCATTCACTGAGCCAGTCAGTCAGTCACTGAGTCAGTCAGTCTGTCGGTGGGAGGGTCAGTCACTGAGTCAGTCAGTCTGTCGGTGGGTGGGTCGGTCTGTGGGTGGGTCGGTCTGTGGGTGGGTCAGTCGGTCGGTCGGTCGGTCGGTCGGTCGGTCGGTCGGTCGGTCGGTCGGTCGGTCGGTCGGGTCGGGTCGGGGTCGGGTCGGGTCGGGTCGGGTCGGTCGGGGTCGGGTCGGGTCGGGTCGGGTCGGTTCGGTCGGTCGGTCGGTCGGTCGGTCAGTCAGTCAGTCAGTCAGTCAGTCAGTCAGTCAGTCAGTCAGTCAGTCAGTCAGTCAGTCAGTCAGTCAGTCAGTTAGTCAGTTAGTCAGCTACTCAGTCAGTCAGTCAGTCAGTCAGTCAGTCAGTCAGACAGTCAGTCAGTCAGTCAGTCAGTCAGTCAGTCAGTCAGTCAGTCAGTCAGTCAGTCAGTCAGTCAGTCAGTCTCAGTCAGTCAGTCAGTCAGTCAATCTGCCAGTAGGTCAGCCAGTCAGTCAGTAGGTCATTCTGTCAGTCTGTGGGTCAGCCAGTCCGTCATTAGGTCATTCAGCAGTCATAAGGTCAGTCAGTCAGTCAGTCAGTCAGCTAGTCAGTCAGCTAGTCAGCTAGTTAGTCAGCTAGTCACTCAGTCTGTCAGACAGCTAGTCACTCAGTAGGTTGGTCAGTCAGTCGGTCTTACCGTCGGTCGGTCAGTCAGTCACTCAGTCTGTCAGACAGCTAGTCACTCAGTCTGTCAGACATCTACTCACTCAGTCAGTCAGTATGTCAGCCAGTCACTCAGTCAGTAAATCAGTCAGTCAGTCACAGTCAGTGAGTCAGTCACAGTAAGTGAGTCAGTCACAGTCAGTGAGTCAGTCAGTGAGTCAGTCACAGTCAGTGAGTCAGTCTGTGAGTCAGTCAGTCATTCAGTCAGTAGGTCAGTCAGTCTGTCTCTCAGTCAGTAGGTCAGTCTGTCAGTAGGTCTTTCAGTAGGTCAGTCATTTGGGTCGATCGATCAGTCAGTCAGTTAGTCAGTCTGCCAGTAGGTCAGCCAGTCAGTCAGTAGGTCATTCTGTCAGTCAGTGGGTCAGCCAGTCCGTCATTAGGTCATTCAGCAGTCACTAGGTCAGCCAATCTGTAAGTCAGTCAGTTAGTTGGTCAGTCAGCTAATCACTCAGACTGTAAGACAGCTAGTCACTCAGTCTGTCAGACAGCTAGTCACCCAGTCAGTCAGTCAGACAGCTAGTCACTCAGTCTGTCAGACAGCTAGTCACTCAGTCAGTCAGTAGGTCAGCCAGTCAGTCAGTCAGTAGGTCAACCAGTTAGCAGGTCAAGAGATCAGTCAGTCAGTCAGTAGATCAGCCAGTCAGTCAGTAGGTCAATTTGTCATTCAGTGGGTCAGTCAGTCTGTCTTTAGGTCATCAAGTCTGTCAGTCAGCCAGTCACTCAGTAGGTCAGTCAGTTGCTCAGCCTGTCATTCACTGAGCCAGTCAGTCAGTCACTGAGTCAGTCAGTCTGTCGGTGGGTGGGTCAGTCACTGAGTCAGTCAGTCTGTCGGTGGGTGGGTCGGTCTGTGGGTGGGTCGGTCTGTGGGTGGGTCAGTCGGTCGGTCGGTCGGTCGGTCGGTCGGTCGGTCGGTCGGTCGGTCGGTCGGTCGGGTCGGGTCGGGTCGGGTCGGGTCGGGGTCGGGTCGGGTCGGGTCGGGTCGGGTCGGGTCGGGGTCGGGTCGGGTCGGGTCGGGTCGGGTCGGGTCGGGTCGGGTCGGTCGGTCGGTCGGTCGGTCGGTCGGTCGGTCGGTCGTCGGTCGGTCGGTCGGTCGGTCGGTCGGTCGTCAGTCAGTCAGTCAGTCAGTCAGTCAGTCAGTCAGTCAGTCATTCAGTCAGTCAGTCAGTTAGTCAGTCAGTCAGTCAGTCAGTTAGTCAGTTAGTCAGCTACTCAGTCAGTCAGTCAGTCAGTCAGTCAGTCAGTCAGTCAGTCAGTCAGTCAGTCAGTTAGTCAGTCAGTCAGTCAGTCAGTCAGTCAGTAGTCAGTCAGTCAGTCAGTCAGTCAGTCAGTCAGTCAGTCTGCCAGTAGGTCAGCCAGTCAGTCAGTAGGTCATTCTGTCAGTCTGTGGGTCAGCCAGTCCGTCATTAGGTCATTCAGCAGTCATAAGGTCAGTCAGTCAGTCAGTCAGTCAGCTAGTCAGTCAGCTAGTCAGCTAGTTAGTCAGCTAGTCACTCAGTCTGTCAGACAGCTAGTCACTCAGTAGGTTGGTCAGTCAGTCGGTCTTACCGTCGGTCGGTCAGTCAGTCACTCAGTCTGTCAGACAGCTAGTCACTCAGTCTGTCTGACATCTACTCACTCAGTCAGTCAGTATGTCAGCCAGTCAGTCAGTCAGTAAATCAGTCAGTCAGTCACAGTCAGTGAGTCAGTCACAGTAAGTGAGTCAGTCACAGTCAGTGAGTCAGTCAGTGAGTCAGTCACAGTCAGTGAGTCAGTCTGTGAGTCAGTCAGTCATTCAGTCAGTAGGTCAGTCAGTCTGTCTCTCAGTCAGTAGGTCAGTCTGTCAGTAGGTCTTTCAGTAGGTCAGTCATTTGGTCGATCGATCAGTCAGTCAGTTAGTCAGTCTGCCAGTAGGTCAGCCAGTCAGTCAGTAGGTCATTCTGTCAGTCAGTGGGTCAGCCAGCCCGTCATTAGGTCATTCAGCAGTCACTAGGTCAGCCAATCTGTAAGTCAGTCAGTTAGTTGGTCAGTCAGCTAATCACTCAGAAAGACAGCTAGTCACTCAGTCTGTCAGACAGCTAGTCACCCAGTCAGTCAGTCAGACAGCTAGTCACTCAGTCTGTCAGACAGCTAGTCACTCAGTCAGTCAGTAGGTCAGCCAGTCAGTCAGTCAGTAGGTCAACCAGTTAGCAGGTCAAGAGATCAGTCAGTCAGTCAGTAGATCAGCCAGTCAGTCAGTAGGTCAATTTGTCATTCAGTGGGTCAGTCAGTCTGTCTTTAGGTCATCAAGTCTGTCAGTCAGCCAGTCACTCAGTAGGTCAGTCAGTTGCTCAGCCTGTCATTCACTGAGCCAGTCAGTCAGTCACTGAGTCAGTCAGTCTGTCGGTGGGTGGGTCAGTCACTGAGTCAGTCAGTCTGTCGGTGGGTGGGTCGGTCTGTGGGTGGGTCGGTCTGTGGGTGGGTCAGTCGGTCGGTCGGTCGGTCGGTCGGTCGGTCGGGTCGGGTCGGGTCGGGTCGGGTCGGGTCGGGTCGGGTCGGGTCGGGTCGGGTCGGGTCGGGTCGGGTCGGGTCGGGTCGGTCGGTCGGTCGTCGGTCGGTCGGTCGGTCGGTCGGTCGGTCGGTCGGTCGGTCGGTCGGTCGGTCGGTCGGTCAGTCAGTCAGTCAGTCAGTCAGTCAGTCAGTCAGTCAGTCAGTCAGTCAGTCAGTTAGTCAGTCAGTCAGTCAGTCAGTTAGTCAGTTAGTCAGCTACTCAGTCAGTCAGTCAGTCAGTCAGTCAGTCAGTCAGTCAGTCAGTCAGTCAGTCAGTCAGTCAGTCAGTCAGTCAGTCAGTCAGTCAGTCAGTCAGTCAGTCAGTCAGTCAGTCAGTCAGTCTGCCAGTAGGTCAGCCAGTCAGTCAGTAGGTCATTCTGTCAGTCTGTGGGTCAGCCAGTCCGTCATTAGGTCATTCAGCAGTCATAAGGTCAGTCAGTCAGTCAGTCAGTCAGCTAGTCAGTCAGCTAGTCAGCTAGTTAGTCAGCTAGTCACTCAGTCTGTCAGACAGCTAGTCACTCAGTAGGTTGGTCAGTCAGTCGGTCTTACCGTCGGTCGGTCAGTCAGTCACTCAGTCTGTCAGACAGCTAGTCACTCAGTCTGTCAGACATCTACTCACTCAGTCAGTCAGTATGTCAGCCAGTCAGTCAGTCAGTAAATCAGTCAGTCAGTCACAGTCAGTGAGTCAGTCACAGTAAGTGAGTCAGTCACAGTCAGTGAGTCAGTCAGTGAGTCAGTCACAGTCAGTGAGTCAGTCTGTGAGTCAGTCAGTCATTCAGTCAGTAGGTCAGTCAGTCTGTCTCTCAGTCAGTAGGTCAGTCTGTCAGTAGGTCTTTCAGTAGGTCAGTCATTTGGTCGATCGATCAGTCAGTCAGTTAGTCAGTCTGCCAGTAGGTCAGCCAGTCAGTCAGTAGGTCATTCTGTCAGTCAGTGGGTCAGCCAGTCCGTCATTAGGTCATTCAGCAGTCACTAGGTCAGCCAATCTGTAAGTCAGTCAGTTAGTTGGTCAGTCAGCTAATCACTCAGACTGTAAGACAGCTAGTCACTCAGTCTGTCAGACAGCTAGTCACCCAGTCAGTCAGTCAGACAGCTAGTCACTCAGTCTGTCAGACAGCTAGTCACTCAGTCAGTCAGTAGGTCAGCCAGTCAGTCAGTCAGTAGGTCAACCAGTTAGCAGGTCAAGAGATCAGTCAGTCAGTCAGTAGATCAGCCAGTCAGTCAGTAGGTCAATTTGTCATTCAGTGGGTCAGTCAGTCTGTCTTTAGGTCATCAAGTCTGTCAGTCAGCCAGTCACTCAGTAGGTCAGTCAGTTGCTCAGCCTGTCATTCACTGAGCCAGTCAGTCAGTCACTGAGTCAGTCAGTCTGTCGGTGGGTGGGTCAGTCACTGAGTCAGTCAGTCTGTCGGTGGGTGGGTCGGTCTGTGGGTGGGTCGGTCTGTGGGTGGGTCAGTCGGTCGGTCGGTCGGTCGGTCGGTCGGTCGGTCGGTCGGGTCGGGTCGGGTCGGGTCGGGTCGGGTCGGGTCGGGTCGGGTCGGGTCGGGTCGGGTCGGGTCGGGTCGGGTCGGGTCGGGTCGGTCGGTCGGTCGGTCGGTCGGTCGGTCGGTCGGTCGGTCGGTCGGTCGGTCGGTCGGTCGGTCAGTCAGTCAGTCAGTCAGTCAGTCAGTCAGTCAGTTAGTCAGTCAGTCAGTCAGTCAGTCAGTCAGTCAGTTAGTCAGTCAGTCAGTCAGTCAGTTAGTCAGTTAGTCAGCTACTCAGTCAGTCAGTCAGTCAGTCAGTCAGTCAGTCAGTCAGTCAGTCAGTCAGTCAGTCAGTCAGTCAGTCAGTCAGTCAGTCAGTCAGTCAGTCATTCAGTCAGTCAGTCAGTCAGTCAGTCAGTCAGTCAGTCAGTCAGTCAGTCAGTCTGCCAGTAGGTCAGCCAGTCAGTCAGTAGGTCATTCTGTCAGTCTGTGGGTCAGCCAGTCCGTCATTAGGTCATTCAGCAGTCATAAGGTCAGTCAGTCAGTCAGTCAGTCAGCTAGTCAGTCAGCTAGTCAGCTAGTTAGTCAGCTAGTCACTCAGTCTGTCAGACAGCTAGTCACTCAGTAGGTTGGTCAGTCAGTCGGTCTTACCGTCGGTCGGTCAGTCAGTCACTCAGTCTGTCAGACAGCTAGTCACTCAGTCTGTCAGACATCTACTCACTCAGTCAGTCAGTATGTCAGCCAGTCAGTCAGTCAGTAAATCAGTCAGTCAGTCACAGTCAATGAGTCAGTCACAGTAAGTGAGTCAGTCACAGTCAGTGAGTCAGTCAGTGAGTCAGTCACAGTCAGTGAGTCAGTCTGTGAGTCAGTCAGTCATTCAGTCAGTAGGTCAGTCAGTCTGTCTCTCAGTCAGTAGGTCAGTCTGTCAGTAGGTCTTTCAGTAGGTCAGTCATTTGGTCGATCGATCAGTCAGTCAGTTAGTCAGTCTGCCAGTAGGTCAGCCAGTCAGTCAGTAGGTCATTCTGTCAGTCAGTGGGTCAGCCAGTGCGTCATTAGGTCATTCAGCAGTCACTAGGTCAGCCAATCTGTAAGTCAGTCAGTTAGTTGGTCAGTCAGCTAATCACTCAGACTGTAAGACAGCTAGTCACTCAGTCTGTCAGACAGCTAGTCACCCAGTCAGTCAGTCAGACAGCTAGTCACTCAGTCTGTCAGACAGCTAGTCACTCAGTCAGTCAGTAGGTCAGCCAGTCAGTCAGTCAGTAGGTCAACCAGTTAGCAGGTCAAGAGATCAGTCAGTCAGTCAGTAGATCAGCCAGTCAGTCAGTAGGTCAATTTGTCATTCAGTGGGTCAGTCAGTCTGTCTTTAGGTCATCAAGTCTGTCAGTCAGCCAGTCACTCAGTAGGTCAGTCAGTTGCTCAGCCTGTCATTCACTGAGCCAGTCAGTCAGTCACTGAGTCAGTCAGTCTGTCGGTGGGTGGGTCAGTCACTGAGTCAGTCAGTCTGTCGGTGGGTGGGTCGGTCTGTGGGTGGGTCGGTCTGTGGGTGGGTCAGTCGGTCGGTCGGTCGGTCGGTCGGTCGGTCGGTCGGTCGGTCGGTCGGTCGGTCGGTCGGTCGGTCAGTCAGTCAGTCAGTCAGTCAGTCAGTCAGTCAGTCAGTCAGTCAGTCAGTCAGTCAGTCAGTCAGTTAGTCAGTCAGTCAGTCAGTCAGTTAGTCAGTTAGTCAGCTACTCAGTCAGTCAGTCAGTCAGTCAGTCAGTCAGTCAGTCAGTCAGTCAGTCAGTCAGTCAGTCAGTCAGTCAGTCAGTCAGTCAGTCAGTCAGTCAGTCAGTCAGTCAGTCTGCCAGTAGGTCAGCCAGTCAGTCAGTAGGTCAGCCAGTCAGTCAGTAGGTCATTCTGTCAGTCTGTGGGTCAGCCAGTCCGTCATTAGGTCATTCAGCAGTCATAAGGTCAGTCAGTCAGTCAGTCACTCAGTCAGCTAGTCAGTCAGCTAGTCAGCTAGTTAGTCAGCTAGTCACTCAGTCTGTCAGACAGCTAGTCACTCAGTAGGTTGGTCAGTCAGTCGGTCTTACCGTCGGTCGGTCAGTCAGTCACTCAGTCTGTCAGACAGCTAGTCACTCAGTCTGTCAGACATCTACTCACTCAGTCAGTCAGTATGTCAGCCAGTCAGTCAGTCAGTAAATCAGTCAGTCAGTCACAGTCAGTGAGTCAGTCACAGTAAGTGAGTCAGTCACAGTCAGTGAGTCAGTCAGTGAGTCAGTCACAGTCAGTGAGTCAGTCTGTGAGTCAGTCAGTCATTCAGTCAGTAGGTCAGTCAGTCTGTCTCTCAGTCAGTAGGTCAGTCTGTCAGTAGGTCTTTCAGTAGGTCAGTCATTTGGTCGATCGATCAGTCAGTCAGTTAGTCAGTCTGCCAGTAGGTCAGCCAGTCAGTCAGTAGGTCATTCTGTCAGTCAGTGGGTCAGCCAGTCCGTCATTAGGTCATTCAGCAGTCACTAGGTCAGCCAATCTGTAAGTCAGTCAGTTAGTTGGTCAGTCAGCTAATCACTCAGACTGTAAGACAGCTAGTCACTCAGTCTGTCAGACAGCTAGTCACCCAGTCAGTCAGTCAGACAGCTAGTCACTCAGTCTGTCAGACAGCTAGTCACTCAGTCAGTCAGTAGGTCAGCCAGTCAGTCAGTCAGTAGGTCAACCAGTTAGCAGGTCAAGAGATCAGTCAGTCAGTCAGTAGATCAGCCAGTCAGTCAGTAGGTCAATTTGTCATTCAGTGGGTCAGTCAGTCTGTCTTTAGGTCATCAAGTCTGTCAGTCAGCCAGTCACTCAGTAGGTCAGTCAGTTGCTCAGCCTGTCATTCACTGAGCCAGTCAGTCAGTCACTGAGTCAGTCAGTCTGTCGGTGGGTGGGTCAGTCACTGAGTCAGTCAGTCTGTCGGTGGGTGGGTCGGTCTGTGGGTGGGTCGGTCTGTGGGTGGGTCAGTCGGTCGGTCGGTCGGTCGGTCGGTCGGTCGGTCGGGTCGGGTCGGGTCGGGTCGGGTCGGGTCGGGTCGGGTCGGGTCGGGTCGGGTCGGGTCGGGTCGGTCGGTCGGTCGGTCGGTCGGTCGGTCGGTCGGTCGGTCGGTCGGTCGGTCGGTCGGTCGGTCGGTCGGTCGGTCAGTCAGTCAGTCAGTCAGTCAGTCAGTCAGTCAGTCAGTCAGTCAGTCAGTCAGTCAGTCAGTTAGTCAGTGAGTCAGTCAGTCAGTTAGTCAGTTAGTCAGCTACTCAGTCAGTCAGTCAGTCAGTCAGTCAGTCAGTCAGTCAGTCAGTCAGTCAGTCAGTCAGTCAGTCAGTCAGTCAGTCAGTCAGTCAGTCAGTCAGTCAGTCAGTCAGTCAGTCAGTCAGTCAGTCAGTCAGTCAGTCAGTCAGTCTGCCAGTAGGTCAGCCAGTCAGTCAGTAGGTCATTCTGTCAGTCTGTGGGTCAGCCAGTCCGTCATTAGGTCATTCAGCAGTCATAAGGTCAGTCAGTCAGTCAGTCAGTCAGTCAGCTAGTCAGTCAGCTCGTCAGCTAGTTAGTCAGCTAGTCACTCAGTCTGTCAGACAGCTAGTCACTCAGTAGGTTGGTCAGTCAGTCGGTCTTACCGTCGGTCGGTCAGTCAGTCACTCAGTCTGTCAGACAGCTAGTCACTCAGTCTGTCAGACATCTACTCACTCAGTCAGTCAGTATGTCAGCCAGTCAGTCAGTCAGTAAATCAGTCAGTCAGTCACAGTCAGTGAGTCAGTCACAGTAAGTGAGTCAGTCACAGTCAGTGAGTCAGTCAGTGAGTCAGTCACAGTCAGTGAGTCAGTCTGTGAGTCAGTCAGTCATTCAGTCAGTAGGTCAGTCAGTCTGTCTCTCAGTCAGTAGGTCAGTCTGTCAGTAGGTCTTTCAGTAGGTCAGTCATTTGGTGATCGATCAGTCAGTCAGTTAGTCAGTCTGCCAGTAGGTCAGCCAGTCAGTCAGTAGGCCATTCTGTCAGTCAGTGGGTCAGCCAGTCCGTCATTAGGTCATTCAGCAGTCACTAGTTCAGCCAATCTGTAAGTCAGTCAGTTAGTTGGTCAGTCAGCTAATCACTCAGACTGTAAGACAGCTAGTCACTCAGTCTGTCAGACAGCTAGTCACCCAGTCAGTCAGTCAGACAGCTAGTCACTCAGTCTGTCAGACAGCTGGTCACTCAGTCAGTCAGTAGGTCAGCCAGTCAGTCAGTCAGTAGGTCAACCAGTTAGCAGGTCAAGAGATCAGTCAGTCAGTCAGTAGATCAGCCAGTCAGTCAGTAGGTCAATTTGTCATTCAGTGGGTCAGTCAGTCTGTCTTTAGGTCATCAAGTCTGTCAGTCAGCCAGTCACTCAGTAGGTCAGTCAGTTGCTCAGCCTGTCATTCACTGAGCCAGTCAGTCAGTCACTGAGTCAGTCAGTCTGTCGGTGGGTGGGTCAGTCACTGAGTCAGTCAGTCTGTCGGTGGGTGGGTCGGTCTGTGGGTGGGTCGGTCTGTGGGTGGGTCAGTCGGTCGGTCGGTCGGTCGGTCGGTCGGTCAGGTCGGGTCGGGTCGGGTCGGGTCGGGTCGGGTCGGGTCGGGTCGGGTCGGGTCGGGTCGGGTCGGTCGGTCGGTCGGTCGGTCGGTCGGTCGGTCGGTCGGTCGGTCTGTCGGTCGGTCGGTCGGTCGGTCGGTCAGTCAGTCAGTCAGTCAGTCAGTCAGTCAGTCAGTCAGTCAGTCAGTCAGTCAGTCAGTCAGTCAGTCAGTCAGTCAGTCAGTCAGTTAGTCAGTCAGTCAGTCAGTCAGTTAGTCAGTTAGTCAGCTACTCAGTCAGTCAGTCAGTCAGTCAGTCAGTCAGTCAGTCAGTCAGTCAGTCAGTCAGTCAGTCAGTCAGTCAGTCAGTCAGTCAGTCAGTCAGTCAGTCAGTCAGTCAGTCAGTCAGTCAGTCAGTCAGTCAGTCAGTCTGCCAGTAGGTCAGTCAGTCAGTCAGTAGGTCATTCTGTCAGTCTGTGGGTCAGCCAGTCCGTCATTAGGTCATTCAGCAGTCATAAGGTCAGTCAGTCAGTCAGTCAGTCAGTCAGCTAGTCAGTCAGCTAGTCAGCTAGTTAGTCAGCTAGTCACTCAGTCTGTCAGACAGCTAGTCACTCAGTAGGTTGGTCAGTCAGTCGGTCTTACCGTCGGTCGGTCAGTCAGTCACTCAGTCTGTCAGACAGCTAGTCACTCAGTCTGTCAGACATCTACTCACTCAGTCAGTCAGTATGTCAGCCAGTCAGTCAGTCAGTAAATCAGTCAGTCAGTCACAGTCAGTGAGTCAGTCACAGTAAGTGAGTCAGTCACAGTCAGTGAGTCAGTCAGTGAGTCAGTCACAGTCAGTGAGTCAGTCTGTGAGTCAGTCAGTCATTCAGTCAGTAGGTCAGTCAGTCTGTCTCTCAGTCAGTAGGTCAGTCTGTCAGTAGGTCTTTCAGTAGGTCAGTCATTTGGTCGATCGATCAGTCAGTCAGTTAGTCAGTCTGCCAGTAGGTCAGCCAGTCAGTCAGTAGGTCATTCTGTCAGTCAGTGGGTCAGCCAGTCCGTCATTAGGTCATTCAGCAGTCACTAGGTCAGCCAATCTGTAAGTCAGTCAGTTAGTTGGTCAGTCAGCTAATCACTCAGACTGTAAGACAGCTAGTCACTCAGTCTGTCAGACAGCTAGTCACCCAGTCAGTCAGTCAGACAGCTAGTCACTCAGTCTGTCAGACAGCTAGTCACTCAGTCAGTCAGTAGGTCAGCCAGTCAGTCAGTCAGTAGGTCAACCAGTTAGCAGGTCAAGAGATCAGTCAGTCAGTCAGTAGATCAGCCAGTCAGTCAGTAGGTCAATTTGTCATTCAGTGGGTCAGTCAGTCTGTCTTTAGGTCATCAAGTCTGTCAGTCAGCCAGTCACTCAGTAGGTCAGTCAGTTGCTCAGCCTGTCATTCACTGAGCCAGTCAGTCAGTCACTGAGTCAGTCAGTCTGTCGGTGGGTGGGTCGGTCTGTGGGTGGGTCGGTCTGTGGGTGGGTCAGTCGGTCGGTCGGTCGGTCGGTCGGTCGGTCGGTCGGTCGGTCGGTCGGTCGGTCGGTCGGTCGGGTCGGGTCGGGTCGGGTCGGGTCGGGTCGGGTCGGGTCGGGTCGGGTCGGGTCGGGTCGGGTCGGGTCGGTCGGTCGGTCGGTCGGTCGGTCGGTCGGTCGGTCGGTCGGTCGGTCGGTCGGTCGGTCAGTCAGTCAGTCAGTCAGTCAGTCAGTCAGTCAGTCAGTCAGTCAGTCAGTCAGTCAGTTAGTCAGTCAGTCAGTCAGTCAGTTAGTCAGTTAGTCAGCTACTCAGTCAGTCAGTCAGTCAGTCAGTCAGTCAGTCAGTCAGTCAGTCAGTCAGTCAGTCAGTCAGTCAGTCAGTCAGTCAGTCAGTCAGTCAGTCAGTCAGTCAGTCAGTCAGTCAGTCAGTCAGTCAGTCAGTCAGTCAGTCAGTCAGTCAGTCAGTCAGTCAGTCAGTCTGCCAGTAGGTCAGCCAGTCAGTCAGTAGGTCATTCTGTCAGTCTGTGGGTCAGCCAGTCCGTCATTAGGTCATTCAGCAGTCATAAGGTCAGTCAGTCAGTCAGTCAGTCAGTCAGCTAGTCAGTCAGCTAGTCAGCTAGTTAGTCAGCTAGTCACTCAGTCTGTCAGACAGCTAGTCACTCAGTAGGTTGGTCAGTCAGTCGGTCTTACCGTCGGTCGGTCAGTCAGTCACTCAGTGTGTCAGACAGCTAGTCACTCAGTTTGTCAGACATCTACTCACTCAGTCAGTCAGTATGTCAGCCAGTCAGTCAGTCAGTAAATCAGTCAGTCAGTCACAGTCAGTGAGTCAGTCACAGTAAGTGAGTCAGTCACAGTCAGTGAGTCAGTCAGTGAGTCAGTCACAGTCAGTGAGTCAGTCTGTGAGTCAGTCAGTCATTCAGTCAGTAGGTCAGTCAGTCTGTCTCTCAGTCAGTAGGTCAGTCTGTCAGTAGGTCTTTCAGTAGGTCAGTCATTTGGTCGATCGATCAGTCAGTCAGTTAGTCAGTCTGCCAGTAGGTCAGCCAGTCAGTCAGTAGGTCATTCTGTCAGTCAGTGGGTCAGCCAGTCCGTCATTAGGTCATTCAGCAGTCACTAGGTCAGCCAATCTGTAAGTCAGTCAGTTAGTTGGTCAGTCAGCTAATCACTCAGACTGTAAGACAGCTAGTCACTCAGTCTGTCAGACAGCTAGTCACCCAGTCAGTCAGTCAGACAGCTAGTCACTCAGTCTGTCAGACAGCTAGTCACTCAGTCAGTCAGTAGGTCAGTCAGTCAGTCAGTCAGTAGGTCAACCAGTTAGCAGGTCAAGAGATCAGTCAGTCAGTCAGTAGATCAGCCAGTCAGTCAGTAGGTCAATTTGTCATTCAGTGGGTCAGTCAGTCTGTCTTTAGGTCATCAAGTCTGTCAGTCAGCCAGTCACTCAGTAGGTCAGTCAGTTGCTCAGCCTGTCATTCACTGAGCCAGTCAGTCAGTCACTGAGTCAGTCAGTCTGTCGGTGGGTGGGTCAGTCACTGAGTCAGTCAGTCTGTCGGTGGGTGGGTCGGTCTGTGGGTGGGTCGGTCTGTGGGTGGGTCAGTCGGTCGGTCGGTCGGTCGGTCGGTCGGTCGGTCGGGTCGGGTCGGGTCGGGTCGGGTCGGGTCGGGTCGGGTCGGGTCGGGTCGGGTCGGGTCGGGTCGGGTCGGGTCGGGTCGGGTCGGGTCGGTCGGTCGGTCGGTCGGTCGGTCGGTCGGTCGGTCGGTCGGTCAGTCAGTCAGTCAGTCAGTCAGTCAGTCAGTCAGTCAGTCAGTCAGTCAGTCAGTTAGTCAGTCAGTCAGTCAGTCAGTTAGTCAGTTAGTCAGCTACTCAGTCAGTCAGTCACTCAGTCAGTCAGTCAGTCAGTCAGTCAGTCAGTCAGTCAGTCAGTCAGTCAGTCAGTCAGTCAGTCAGTCAGTCAGTCAGTCAGTCAGTCAGTCAGTCAGTCAGTCAGTCAGTCAGTCAGTCAGTCAGTCAGTCAGTCAGTCAGTCAGTCAGTCAGTCAGTCAGTCTGCCAGTAGGTCAGCCAGTCAGTCAGTAGGTCATTCTGTCAGTCTGTGGGTCAGCCAGTCCGTCATTAGGTCATTCAGCAGTCATAAGGTCAGTCAGTCAGTCAGTCAGTCAGTCAGCTAGTCAGTCAGCTAGTCAGCTAGTTAGTCAGCTAGTCACTCAGTCTGTCAGACAGCTAGTCACTCAGTAGGTTGGTCAGTCAGTCGGTCTTACCGTCGGTCGGTCAGTCAGTCACTCAGTCTGTCAGACAGCTAGTCACTCAGTCTGTCAGACATCTACTCACTCAGTCAGTCAGTATGTCAGCCAGTCAGTCAGTCAGTAAATCAGTCAGTCAGTCACAGTCAGTGAGTCAGTCACAGTAAGTGAGTCAGTCACAGTCAGTGAGTTAGTCAGTGAGTCAGTCACAGTCAGTGAGTCAGTCTGTGAGTCAGTCAGTCATTCAGTCAGTAGGTCAGTCAGTCTGTCTCTCAGTCAGTAGGTCAGTCTGTCAGTAGGTCTTTCAGTAGGTCAGTCATTTGGTCGATCGATCAGTCAGTCAGTTAGTCAGTCTGCCAGTAGGTCAGCCAGTCAGTCAGTAGGTCATTCTGTCAGTCAGTGGGTCAGCCAGTCCGTCATTAGGTCATTCAGCAGTCACTAGGTCAGCCAATCTGTAAGTCAGTCAGTTAGTTGGTCAGTCAGCTAATCACTCAGACTGTAAGACAGCTAGTCACTCAGTCTGTCAGACAGCTAGTCACCCAGTCAGTCAGTCAGACAGCTAGTCACTCAGTCTGTCAGACAGCTAGTCACTCAGTCAGTCAGTAGGTCAGCCAGTCAGTCAGTCAGTAGGTCAACCAGTTAGCAGGTCAAGAGATCAGTCAGTCAGTCAGTAGATCAGCCAGTCAGTCAGTAGGTCAATTTGTCATTCAGTGGGTCAGTCAGTCTGTCTTTAGGTCATCAAGTCTGTCAGTCAGCCAGTCACTCAGTAGGTCAGTCAGTTGCTCAGCCTGTCATTCACTGAGCCAGTCAGTCAGTCACTGAGTCAGTCAGTCTGTCGGTGGGTGGGTCAGTCACTGAGTCAGTCAGTCTGTCGGTGGGTGGGTCGGTCTGTGGGTGGGTCGGTCTGTGGGTGGGTCAGTCGGTCGGTCGGTCGGTCGGTCGGTCGGTCGGTCGGGTCGGGTCGGGTCGGGTCGGGTCGGGTCGGGTCGGGTCGGGTCGGGTCGGGTCGGGTCGGGTCGGGTCGGGTCGGGTCGGGTCGGGTCGGGTCGGGTCGGGTCGGTCGGTCGGTCGGTCGGTCGGTCGGTCGGTCGGTCGGTCGGTCGGTCGGTCGGTCGGTCGGTCGGTCGGTCGGTCGGTCGGTCGGTCGGTCAGTCAGTCAGTCAGTCAGTCAGTCAGTCAGTCAGTCAGTTAGTCAGTCAGTCAGTCAGTCAGTTAGTCAGTTAGTCAGCTACTCAGTCAGTCAGTCAGTCAGTCAGTCAGTCAGTCAGTCAGTCAGTCAGTCAGTCAGTCAGTCAGTCAGTCAGTCAGTCAGTCAGTCAGTCAGTCAGTCAGTCAGTCAGTCAGTCAGTCAGTCAGTCAGTCAGTCAGTCAGTCAGTCAGTCAGTCAGTCAGTCTGCCAGTAGGTCAGCCAGTCAGTCAGTAGGTCAGCCAGTCAGTCAGTAGGTCATTCTGTCAGTCTGTGGGTCAGCCAGTCCGTCATTAGGTCATTCAGCAGTCATAAGGTCAGTCAGTCAGTCAGTCAGTCAGTCAGCTAGTCAGTCAGCTAGTCAGCTAGTTAGTCAGCTAGTCACTCAGTCTGTCAGACAGCTAGTCACTCAGTAGGTTGGTCAGTCAGTCGGTCTTACCGTCGGTCGGTCAGTCAGTCACTCAGTCTGTCAGACAGCTAGTCACTCAGTCTGTCAGACATCTACTCACTCAGTCAGTCAGTATGTCAGCCAGTCAGTCAGTCAGTAAATCAGTCAGTCAGTCACAGTCAGTGAGTCAGTCACAGTAAGTGAGTCAGTCACAGTCAGTGAGTCAGTCAGTGAGTCAGTCACAGTCAGTGAGTCAGTCTGTGAGTCAGTCAGTCATTCAGTCAGTAGGTCAGTCAGTCTGTCTCTCAGTCAGTAGGTCAATCTGTCAGTAGGTCTTTCAGTAGGTCAGTCATTTTGTCGATCGATCAGTCAGTCAGTTAGTCAGTCTGCCAGTAGGTCAGCCAGTCAGTCAGTAGGTCATTCTGTCAGTCAGTGGGTCAGCCAGTCCGTCATTAGGTCATTCAGCAGTCACTAGGTCCGCCAATCTGTAAGTCAGTCAGTTAGTTGGTCAGTCAGCTAATCACTCAGACTGTAAGACAGCTAGTCACTCAGTCTGTCAGACAGCTAGTCACCCAGTCAGTCAGTCAGACAGCTAGTCACTCAGTCTGTCAGACAGCTAGTCACTCAGTCAGTCAGTAGGTCAGCCAGTCAGTCAGTCAGTAGGTCAACCAGTTAGCAGGTCAAGAGATCAGTCAGTCAGTCAGTAGATCAGCCAGTCAGTCAGTAGGTCAATTTGTCATTCAGTGGGTCAGTCAGTCTGTCTTTAGGTCATCAAGTCTGTCAGTCAGCCAGTCACTCAGTAGGTCAGTCAGTTGCTCAGCCTGTCATTCACTGAGCCAGTCAGTCAGTCACTGAGTCAGTCAGTCTGTCGGTGGGTGGGTCAGTCACTGAGTCAGTCAGTCTGTCGGTGGGTGGGTCGGTCTGTGGGTGGGTCGGTCTGTGGGTGGGTCAGTCGGTCGGTCGGTCGGTCGGTCGGGTCGGGTCGGGTCGGGTCGGGTCGGGTCGGGTCGGGTCGGGTCGGGTCGGGTCGGGTCGGGTCGGGTCGGGTCGGGTCGGTCGGTCGGTCGGTCGGTCGGTCGGTCGGTCGGTCGGTCGGTCGGTCGGTCGGTCGGTCGGTCGGTCGGTCGGTCAGTCAGTCAGTCAGTCAGTCAGTCAGTCAGTCAGTCAGTCAGTCAGTCAGTCAGTCAGTTAGTCAGTCAGTCAGTCAGTCAGTTAGTCAGTTAGTCAGCTACTCAGTCAGTCAGTCAGTCAGTCAGTCAGTCAGTCAGTCAGTCAGTCAGTCAGTCAGTCAGTCAGTCAGTCAGTCAGTCAGTCAGTCAGTCAGTCAGTCAGTCAGTCAGTCTGCCAGTAGGTCAGCCAGTCAGTCAGTAGGTCATTCTGTCAGTCTGTGGGTCAGCCAGTCCGTCATTAGGTCATTCAGCAGTCATAAGGTCAGTCAGTCAGTCAGTCAGTCAGTCAGCTAGTCAGTCAGCTAGTCAGCTAGTTAGTCAGCTAGTCACTCAGTCTGTCAGACAGCTAGTCACTCAGTAGGTTGGTCAGTCAGTCGGTCTTACCGTCGGTCGGTCAGTCAGTCACTCAGTCTGTCAGACAGCTAGTCACTCAGTCTGTCAGACATCTACTCACTCAGTCAGTCAGTATGTCAGCCAGTCAGTCAGTCAGTAAATCAGTCAGTCAGTCACAGTCAGTGAGTCAGTCACAGTAAGTGAGTCAGTCACAGTCAGTGAGTCAGTCAGTGAGTCAGTCACAGTCAGTGAGTCAGTCTGTGAGTCAGTCAGTCATTCAGTCAGTAGGTCAGTCAGTCTGTCTCTCAGTCAGTAGGTCAGTCTGTCAGTAGGTCTTTCAGTAGGTCAGTCATTTGGTCGATCGATCAGTCAGTCAGTTAGTCAGTCTGCCAGTAGGTCAGCCAGTCAGTCAGTAGGTCATTCTGTCAGTCAGTGGGTC
>CAVMGG010000766.1:0-60446 GCA_963680895.1 Fragum sueziense
TTACTCATCCCAAAAAGCGTGGAAACATGAATAACCATGACTGAATTTTGACAGGGGAACAGCTATAGGAGATCTAGATCTATGTATTGTGAAACATAAAAGAACTGACCCCCCCCCCCCCCCCCCCCCCCCCCCCCCCCCCCCTGTAAAAGTGGTCTGGCCCCTATTTAGGAAGAGAGGGGGCCAATTTGCCCCCTTTGGAAAAATCCTGGCTGAAACACTGGTCTCCTGGAAAGCGTTTCATTGGTTCCAGCGAGGTCTCGCTGGAACCAACCAGATTGTCGACTGATACATTTGTTTTGATTAACCAAACCATGACAACGGGCGGGAAAAAGCATTGCATTTGCAACTCGAAAACTCAAAGATGAAATATTTTTCCTAAGAATTTCACTGCAATAGACAGGAATTCCCTAACTTAAATCGACAAATTATTATACTTTCGACAATTCGACCAAAAAAGCAGCTAACTTTTACATAATCCGTATGACGTATGACGCGAAAGACAACGCGCGTTAATGACGTCATAAATAATGGACGTAAACAACCAGCAGAACAAACACTATGCGGCGCTTCGCGATTTCAAGAAAATCGGACTAAATCCGCCAAGGGTGAATACAAACGTAGGTGGGTTCAACCTTGGCTAGCGAAGATGGTCTCTACCATAAAATCATGGGTTAGTTGGCGAGAACTGGTATGCAACAAGAATTGGTCGCGGCCAGTAATCCAACATGTAAATTCTTAACTGCGATATCGTAGCCACAAACTTGATGATGGGTATTGGTTTGTGGCTACGAGTCCACCCTATTCCTTCTTGTGGAGCAAGACAAAAGAGTGGAAAACACTTTTTCATGCATAAATTTTTGAATACTAACAATACTGAATACTTATATTGTCAACTTGACCGTTTTATGTAAAAAGTCCCATTGCAGTTGCCAGCATTATAATCCGAGTTTTCTCTACTGAAATTCGCTTTTTGATATGTTGATGTTGGTCATTTACATCAGAGCACACTACCATTCAAAAATAACGGAAAGTTCGACATAAGTTTTGGCGCTTTGTTCACCGTCCTATCTTAAACAATATCCTTAAAACGCCTTATGGTACCAATCAATGAACCATTTATTGTCATGCCTGGTGAAAAATTTAAGACCAAAATGTATTTCTAAAAGGTTTATACAGGCCGTAGGAAGCAATTTCATATGTGGGGGGGGGGGGCTAAAGCCATTGCCAGGGGTCTCGTTTGCCAAAATTTGGGGCCGTTATTGGGCTTCATTCCCAATGGCAAAAAGTATCGTTTTTTCCCAATTCTCTGGTGAAAATTCCCAATGAGGACCCAGAATGCCCCATGTCAAGACCTCATCTTCATTTACAATCACTTTGAAGACAAGTTTTAGAGTAGATTCTTAAACAAGAGTATGTACAAATGTATTTTACATCACTACAGTCTAATTTTCAGCAGGAAATGAGTGACAGTATGAATACAATTTTGTTTTAGTTTTTCCCAATTTAGGTAAACACATCGCTATTTTTCCCAATTTCACTGGCCCCTGGCCCCAAACAAAAATTGGTAGCAAGACACCTGATTGCCCTGAATATTGGGGCTGCTAATTCGGTTTTTCCCAAAGTTTTCAGTGTAAAATTAAGAAAATTCAGTATTTTTATACGCCCGTCGAAGACGGGACGTATTATGGGATCACCCGTGACGTCCGGCGTCCGGGCGTCCGGCGGCGTCCACTTCTTTGTCCGGAGCATAACTCTGTCACCTTAAGTCCGATTGACTTTAAACTTGGCAGTTATATTCTTCTCATCATTACGGAGTGCAGTGCACAAGAACTATAACTCTACCTGGCTTATTTTTTGAGTTATTGCCCTTTGTTGTTTTTCTTACTTGAATCTTGTCCGGAGTATATCTCTAAAAGTATAATAGCTAGGATCATGAAACTTCATGGGTGTATAGATCTCACAAAGGGGGAGTGCAGTGCACAAGAACCATAACTCTACCTGGCTTAATTTTTGAGTTATTGCCCTTTGTTGTTTTTCATACTTGAATCTTGTCCGGAGTATATCTCTAAAAGTATAATAGCTAGGATCATGAAACTTCATGGGTGTATAGATCTCACCAAGGGGGAGTGCAGTGTACAAGAACCATAACTCTACCTGGCTTATTTTTTGAGTTATTGCCCTTTGTTGTTTTTCATACTTGAATCTTGTCCGGAGTATATCTCTAACAGTATAATAGCTAGGATCATGAAACTTCATGGGTGTATAGATCTCATCAAAGGGGAATGCAGTGCAAAAGAACCATAATTCTAGCTGGTCTATTTTTTTAGTTATTGTCCAGGGCATATCTCGAAAAGTATAATATCTAGGACCATGAAACTTTTACCAATCTGCTCCCCCTGTCGACATAAAGCAGTGTTACGGGCGTATCTTGTGACAGTTTGACACCTTGTTGGCCAACTTGGGGGGGGGGCTTAGCCCCTAGCCCCCCGTTCCTACGGGCCTGTTATAGGCAATGTTTTGCAACAACCCTCACCTGAACAGCCACTGATTACAATGACCTACTTTCTGTTGTTTTTGAATGGTAGTGCGCTCTGATGTAAATGAGCGACATCAACATATCAAAGAGCGAATTTCATTAGAGAAAACTCGGATTACCAGCATTATTTCTGATAGTTTTGGGAACAGGTCTTAACTCTTTCGCTGCCAATGTCGCCTTTTGGCGACCTACTAGGAGACTGCCAATGTCGCCTTTTGGCGACTTCAAAACAAAAGCTTAATTAGGCCATTTAAGGTCAAGGTCAGGGTCATCTGATCAAACAGCCTGATAAAAAGTATGCTATACAACAAAATACTTTATGTGCAATCATTCCTGATGATTTCAGCTTAGATTTCATCATATAATGATTTTACTACATTATAAACTGATAAGCCCTGTTATGAAGTTTAAAAAAAATTGGCACTGGAAAAAGCATAATTCCAGGAAATTTGGCAGCGAAAGAGTTAAACCTATCTTCGCAAGTCTAATTTTAGCACAAAATTATTTGCTATTTTTCAGGTGGTCCATATGCACTTTTTGCTGGTCGTGATGCCTCCCGAGCTTTAGCAACTTTTTCAATGTCAGATGATGTATTTCGAAATGAATATGATGATTTAACAGATTTAACTAGCATGCAGATGGAGAGTGTCAGAGAATGGGAAATGCAGTTTACAGGTAAATTACCCCTTGCCTAACAGAAAATTGAAAAAATAGGGTTATAACTTATAACCCTTTTCTCCAGACAATGACATTTTTTTGTGCACTTGATTTTTAGCTCGACTTTTTGAAGAAAATGAGAGCTTATACTGTCACCCGGGCGTTGGCGTCGGCGTTGGCGTTGCAACAAAGATTAAAGGTTTTTCAAACATCAATAACTTCCATACTATCAACGGGATTCAACCCAAACTTGGAATACTTATTCACCATCACACCCTCTACCTTACTACTAGGGCCCATGACCCTGGGACCACTCTATTTGGAGTTATGCCCCCTTTATACTAAGCAACTCAGAAAGTCGAGCGCGCTGTCTTCGGACAGCTCTTGTTACCTTTAAGCAACCTTTCACTGGTTTGTCTAAAATTTTGTTTTTTTTTAGGAAAGAGTTAAATTTCTACATTGCAAATATACATGTATATATCATACCTGTTTGGGAAGTGAAAACTGTATTTCAAATCGAAAAACAGTATTTATGGTAAATTACCTTTTGCCAAACAGTAAATATTTAGATGTTCATTTTGGAAGGAGTTGCAGGCACCAAATTATTATTCATTTCAAAATTAGAAAATGTGTATGTTAATTGACACAGATACTTTAAAGGGAAAAGGAGAAATTGTCTATTATCAACATGTTCTTTTCCCTTGAAATGTTTTCCCATGCATCTAATATGAATATCAATACCAGATCTTCATTGGCTAAGGATTAACCCTTTCCCAGACAAGATCTGCTTTTGATTTCCGTTATAGTTGAGGCTTTTGGAAACAATAAGGCAAAAGAAGTGCTGATAATTGGCACCTTCTCCTTTTGCTTCAATATTTTCTAAGCTATTTTCTACACAATTCCTTTCTTTAACAACATTTTTTTTGTCTTTTGCAACAGCTTTTAAAGTGAATTACCCTAAAATTTCTCCTTTTGGGAAGGTATTAATCAGTATCCAATAAACACTTTAACCCTTTCCCAAACAAGACCTGGTTTTGACATTCCTGTTAGAAAAGGTTTTGGAAAACATTGAGACAAAAGAAGAAAATGCTGATAATCAGCATTTTCTCCTTTTTGTCTCAATTTTTCCTATTTAAAGCCACATTTTACATTTATCATATCCTTATAAGCATTAATTTTGTCATGACTGCTGCAGTTTTGGAATTGGATCACCCTAAACTTTTGTCATTTGGGAAAGTGTCAAAGCTTTTATGTTGTTTGCTTGCACACAAGAGAGGATATTTAAGCATCCTCACGCTATAAAGATATAGATATTATATTCAAATAAAATGTATGATATGAAGTAGAATTATTTCCTTCCACATCTTTCCTTTTCTACAAAATCACAGATGAAGATTAAACATAACCCTTTCTTAACCCTTTCCTGAACAACACATTTTCCTGCAAATATCCTTTCTGACAAAAATGTCATTCACCAATTGTTTGATATCATTCAGAAGATGTTAACATGTGTGGAAGAGCAGCTAGAGGCTCGGTTAGGGTGATAGTACTGGTACGAGATTCAACATGAATCCATAGTTAGGTGCTCCAGCCGCAGTGATATGACCATAGCAGTTGAAAATAGCGTAAAACCCCAATAAACGAAATCAAACAAAATCG
This sequence comes from Fragum sueziense, assembly GCA_963680895.1. Lineage (NCBI taxonomy): Eukaryota > Metazoa > Mollusca > Bivalvia > Cardiida > Cardiidae > Fragum > Fragum sueziense. The sequence goes on from CAVMGG010000766.1 coordinate 4,856, forward strand.
GGTTTTGATGTCCCTAACATTATTTTCTTTTTTTCTCAATATTTTTCCTGCTTTATTATACTCAAAACCCATCTTCAACTGTTTTCAAATTGGACCACCCCAAAGTTTTGCTGTTTCGGAAAGGGTTAAAAATGGTGTTAAACCCCATCCAAATCCAGTCTATGCTGCCTTCACAAAATCTACATATTTTCAAATCGTCATGACAAGGGCTTATAGAAAAATTCGTAACTACTGCACATTAGATTTTTGTTCAACACTGAATTTTGAATACAAGTATTCATATTTTATAAGCTGTTGCTGTCCTTGGATGCACATGATTATGTCAAGAGGATCTCTTTATTGGATATTGATTCAGTCAAACTAAAAAAATATTCCTTAACTCTTGCCTTTAACCCTTTCCCAAACAATATTTTGACATCTGTAGTATAGGATGCTTTGGAAAACATTGAGGCAAAAGAAGAAAATGCTGATAATCAGCATTTTCTCCTTTTGCCTCAATATTTACTATACTATTTCATACACAAATTTTATCATAGATAAAATCCATTTTGTCATCATCATCAGCTTTTGAATCGGAAAGGTCCAAATTTCTGCTGCATGGGAAAGGGGTAACCCTTTCCCAATTCCCAAATTCAGACTAGTCCAACCTTGAAATTGATGCTGCTGACAAATCCAAAGTTACACAGGCCTTTCACAACCAACAACCAAACTTCTGACTAGTTTGATTTAACAGGTACTGCAGAAAACAATTATTGGACAAGTTTTTTATGCCCCGCTATTGAAAGATTGAGGGCATATTGACGATATCGTTAAACGCTTGTCTGTCTGTCTGTCCATCCATCTGTCTGTCCGAAAACTAAACATTTGCCTTTTCTCCAAAAGTTTTCATTATATAAAGCTAAAATTTGGTATGTAACTTTCTTTCAATAATATCTATCTCTTCTATGCAATTTGACCTTCATCAAGGTCATCCTTTAACTCTTATCAACCCTTAACACAAAAAACTCAACATTTTAGAAAAATGGCCATTTCAGGGACATTTATGTTTTCCAAACACATCTTGTTAATTTAGGAAAACATTAAGACAAAAGAAGAAAATGCTGACAAATCATCATTTTCTCTTATGTCGCCTGCAATAGCTTTCAAAATGGGACTGTCTAAATTTTTGCTGCAAGGGTTAAGTTACTGTTACTAAATATTTCTAAATCCATTTTCAGAAAAATATGAGTATGTTGGAAGATTATTAAAACCGGGCGAACAGCCTAGAGACTACTCTGAAGACGAAGATGAACAGAGTGGTGAACAGAAAAACAAAACAGATGGAGAGAAGAAAACAGATTAATAACTGTCTGAGTGTGTATGTTTTTGTAAGAGAGTATTATGTATGACTGAGGCAGGGCTCTAGATAATACTGATTACCAAACCCTATTTGTTAGGATTATTTAGATCTCTTTCACAGAGCATGAATTATTCAATGTTACAGCTTTTTATCCAAAATCTTGTAACTGCAGCTTTATATAAGTTGTAATTACGAGATTTTTGAAGAAAAGCGACAATATAATATATATGTGACCCGTCTCGCTAAAAGGGACCTTATCCGAACTCAAAATATCCAAATTTTAACAAACTTGTCAGACTCAGCACAGCTCAACCAGATCTTGTATGCAAGAAATGAACATATAGTAAGATAGGGAAAACATTCCGGATTTAAGATATTACATTAAAGTGAAAAGTGTCTGCCTTAGTCTGGCTGCGCGGACTGCGCAGACAAACTAGGGTTGATATTTTTCACACTTCCTATAAGGTCCCTTTTAGCATGACTGGTCACATATAGTTTTACACTAGATTCATATGGTGCCTGATCATATCAGTTCACCCCTCCCTCCTTCCTTCCTTCCCTCCTACCTTCCCTCTGCCTCTCTCTCTATTCCTCGCCATATATTCATGTCTAGAGAGCAACACATTGTCTGTGTTATTGCAAAACCTCGTAACTCCAGCTTAATCAAGCTGGAGTTACGAGATTTTGCAATAACACGGACGACATAAGAGATGGTAATGGTATCTAAATCTGTTATTTCAAATCCAATCCCCATGTTGTGGGTACTCATTTGAATCGTCTCGATTAGACGATTCCAATGAGTACCCACAAAATAGAGTTTGAAGAACATTTAAGTAAATATCACATTTCAAAGAAATCATTGCCACTTCTTATATGTAGCTCTAATGTCGTACATTTACCCTTCTTAGCCATATTGAGGCAAATTTTTAAATTTTGGGAGGAAATCGAAGGAATAATTTTACTGTTTGACTTAAACAAATTTGCAGATGAGAAAAATATTCAATCTTTGGATTATGAAAAGAAAAGGAAGAAACCGAAAAATTCATATTACCAGCAATTTTCTCCATCTTCATAGTGTTTCCTAAGGCTTTTAGTATACTGTGGCTTTTCCAACAAAAACCTTGTAACTGCAGCTTGTTTTAATCCATTACTGCACAGTGACGCCTTCTGACTCTCTCTAAAGGAAAGGCTTGGGAAAACATTGTGGAAAATGAAGAATTTGCTTGTGACAAGCAATTTCTTCATTTTCTACAATGTTTTCTCTCCTAAAATGGAAATATTTTTGAAATTTCATCAATTTAAATTGTCGTCTGCAACACCTTTCAAATTGGAAAAGTCAAAACTTTTGCTGTCTGGTAATGGGTTAAGCTGCAGTTAAGAGGTTTTTGTTGAAAAGCAGTGAATATGGTCATCAAAGCTCAACATCAGTCAGGAAGGGGCCTAGAAAATTTCACCGTTATTTTGTATTGGTAGCCAATGAGGGAAATAGTGTTCAATCTATTTTTGTAATGTTTTGTTTTTAATTTTCTTAGCTGATATTTTGTATAATGTATCCTAGTGACAAACTTTGTAAAAGGTAGTATTAATTAAATGTGGCATATTTGCAAAGAAATGGTATCAGATTTTTATAGCATAGAAAACAGAAGAAAAAAAAAAATATTTGTGTTATAAAATCATCTATTAATCAGACACAAATGACAAGAAAGCATACTGTTTTATTTCAAAGCTGCTGCAGACTAATGGGTGTTGATAGAGATTGGATTTGTATACAAAATTGTACAGAAAATATTTAGACGAAAGCAGAAAATGGTGATAATTGGCATTTTCTTCTCTGTTTCAATGTTTTCTGAAACTTTTCCTGTTGATGGTACCTGAAGCAGGTCTTGCTTTGGCACAGTGGATAATCACGTGATGGAATATTTTCAGAAATCTTCAATAATTTTATAAATACTGGACCGATTTGAATTCGGTTTGAAGCAGAGAATGTGGACAGGCATCAGGCACTAGATGGACGTGGTTGATTTTTGAAAAATCAACTGATAAAAAGGTTATTGAAGATAAACCAAAATTTTGGTTTATATTCAATAACTTTTTTATCAGTTGATTTTTAGCTCCACTGGCCGAAGGCCAGCGGGGCTTATGTCATGGCCCTGTGTCCGTCGTGCGTCCGTGCGTCCGTCCGTCCGTGCGTCCGTGCGTCAACTTTTTCTTTAAAAATCTTCTTCTCCAAAACTACTGGACCAATTTCAACCAAACTCCACAGGAATCTTCCTTGTATGAACCTCTTCCAAATTCCTTCAAAAAAATAGATTCCATGCAGAACTTGAATTTTAATTAATTAAATTAAATTAAATTTTCGAAAAATCTTTTAAAAATTCTTCTTCTCCAAAACTACTGGACCAATTTCAACCAAACTTCACAGAAATCTTCCTTGCATGAATTTCTACCAAATTCCTTCAAAAGATTAAAATCCGCGCAGAACTTGAATTTTAATTAATTTAATTGAATTAATTTTCGAAAAATCTTTAAAAATTCTTCTTCTCCAAAACTACTGGACCAATTTTAACCAAACTTCACAGAAATTGTCCTTGCATGAATCTCTACCAAATTCCTTCAAAAGATTAAAATCGGTGCAGAACTTGAATTTTAAATAATTTAATTGATTTAAATTTTCGAATTTTTTTTTAAAATTCTTCTTCTCCAAAACTACTGGACCAATTTCAACCAAACTTCACAGAAATCTTCCTTGTATGAATCTCTTCTTAATTCCTTCAAAAACATAAATTCTGTGTATAACTTGAATTTTAATTAATTTAATTGAATTAAATTTTCGAAAAATCTTTAAAAATTCTTCTTCTCCAAAACTACTCAACCAATTTCAACCAAACTTCACAGAAATCTTCCTTGCATGAATTTCTACCAAATTCCTTCAAAAGATCAAAATCTGCACAGAACTTGAATTTTAATTAATTTAATTGATTTAAATTTTCGAAAAATCTTTAAAAATTCTTCTTCTCCAAAACTACTGGACCAATTTCAACCAAACTTTACAGAAATGTTCCTTGCATGAATCTCTTCTTAATTCCTTCAAAAAAATAAATTCTGTGTAAAACTTTAATTTTGATTAATTAAATTAGATTAATTTTTTGAAAAATCTTCTTTTCCAAAACTATTGGACCAATTTTAACCAAACTTCACATGAATCTTCCTTGCATGAATCTCCTTTAAATTCCTTCAAAAAAATAATTTCCATATAGAACTTGAATTTTAATAAATTTTATTAAATTGATTTTTCGAATAATTGTTAAACAATCTTCTTCTCCAAAACTACAGGACCAATTTCAACCAAACTTCACAGGAATTTTCCTTGTATGAATCTCTCCCAAATTCCTTCACAATTGGATGAAAAGCTTGGCCGCTGTGGGCTACGCTTATTTTTCGCTATATGAAACAGTGTAATTTTAACAAAATTTTAAAAACCTTTCTGCTCCTTAATTACTTATTGGATTTCGTTCTGGTGTAGCATGAATCTTCTTTGGAAAGACCTCTATTGTATTCCTTGAAGAAGTTTGTAGTCTAAATGTCTAAAAGCTAGTGGAGCGATACAGGGCCATCTTGGCCCTCTTGTTCAAAAATCCAACACGTCCAGCTTATTCCTGGCGTTTTCCCACCTTCTCTGCTTTAAACCGAATTCAAATTGGTCAAGTATTAAAAAAAGATATTGAAGATTATCTGAAATTCTGAGTCACATGATTATACACCGTGTTTGGGAAAGGGTTAAATTGCTAGTTTTACCGATTTGTTCAGAAATTCTACTACATGTATTACAATACTATAATTTGTGCAAAATAATATCCCTCTATCATGTGTGGCAACGAAAATTGACATGGCTATCCCTTATCAGTCTGCATTGCCGTGAATGACACCCAGAATTTGACAAGGGTTAATACCATAGACAGTTTCCCTTCCATCGGATGACATCAGAAGTTGCATGAATGATGGATGGAATGCCTCAAAGACTATTGCCAGATTTATTTCCTATATGTACCAAAATGGTAAAACAGCTTTAGATATAAAGTGTTTCCTTACCCTTCCCTTAAGTCTTATTGGAGAGAAAAAGTGATAAAGTCTACACAAAGGGACCAGTAGACTAGACTAAATACTTTTATATTTTATTGTTTTTAACTTTTTATACTTTTGTTCATTTTGTTCTTCTTCATGTAATTATGTTCAACTTTTACTGCTTCATAATGTCTTGCTAAAAGGTAATGATGTTATTCTCATGCTTTGTGCATAATTTGAAAACTTTCGTACTGGTTCATTTGTGAGAATGAAAATAAAGTTACAATATTTGGAGTCATTCAAAAAAGTAATAAACATAGCATATTGAAAGCTGTAGTTACAGCATTTTAGAAGAAAAGAAATGGTATGCCACAATAGAATATTATATTCTTTATTTTCTTTCAGGAAGTAGAAAAGTTCTTAGTCTGAACTCTATACTTTTGTATTCTGCTTAAAAATTTTGTTTCTGAAAGCAAGTCTCTGATCTAACTTGGCATATTTAATGTGCTGGACTTTTCGAATCTAAGCCCTTTGCAATACCAGAGGGGATATCATTAAAATTGTATTTGTATAACTTATCTCTTGTATATCATGTCACTATGTCATTCATATACATGTAGTTTCTGTATTTATTATGTGTGAATGTTTAAAACATCTCACATATGATATAGATGCCATGTAAAACATTTTGGTGCATAATTACCATATAGCAGTGTGTAAACTTCCTGGCGATACTGGTTCACCCGGATAGCTCAGTCGGTTACGTCGGAGTCTGTCAATCCAGGAGTCTCGAGTTCGAACCCCGGCTCGGCCAGTATCCATTCTGACATTTGACAAAAGTCATTTGTCTCTCACCAATGGGTGTGAATCATCTATGTGAGAGAGCAGCTGGAGGCTCGGTTTGGATATTGTGGTTATACTGGTGCGAGAAATACCAGGAACCCACGGTTAGGTGCTCCAGCCGCCGCGATATGACCCTGGTAGTTGAAAACGGCGTAAAACCCCAATAAACTCAAACTCAAACTCACAGGGTCACAAGACATTACATGTATTGTTCTTTGGCAAACCTCGTAATTACACCCTGAATACAGCTGTAGTTACAAGATTTTGGTATGATTGTGCTTGGCAACATTTTAGTCCTGTATACGAAGCTGTACCTAGCTATGAATTGATATTTTTAGTACTGAAAGCCAAACTTGAGTAAATGACATCTTGAACTGAATTTTATCATTGGACCCCTAACCTTGCAAGCTCTTTTCGATGTGATATTAAGTATCATAAATACTGGTACATCATGTTAACTCAGAGATGGAATAGGACTCTTGTAGACATTGTGTTGAAAACAGAAATGTTCTAGTCCGCCAGATGTCATTCAACCCTTTCCTAGACAATTATTACCTGCTTTTCTAGATTCTTTACAAAGATATCAAAGGCCTAATTATGAATGTTAAGGCCTGATCATGGAGCATTTAAAAGCATTGAGGGAATAAAGAAAAATCTGGTTAACAGTATGTTCTTATTTTACCTCAACAGTTTTCCAATTCAGTATAACAATTTAACTCTTTCCCAAACAAGGTCTGGTTTTGACGTCCCTAATTGAATAGGCTTGGGAAAACATTGAGACAAAAGAAGAAACTGCTGATAATCAGCAGTTTATCCTTTTGTGTCAATATTTTCTGTACTATGTTGAACAGATATCTTAACTTTATTATCATCCTTTAAATTTGCTGTTACAACTTTCAAATTGGACCGATATAAAATTACTCTGTTTGGGAAAGGGTTGAATTAATGGCAGGATTTTGTCAAGGGAAGGGCTGGAAGAAAGGGTACCATGTTTGTAAGGTAGGGGGAGACCACATCCATTAGCTGCTGATGGGGAGGTGGGGAGTCAAAACCTCGTAACTACAGCTTGAATAAGCTGGAGTTACGAGGTTTTGACTCCCCACCGACGTTATGTTGTCTGTATTTTCGAATAATGTGGCCTTTATTGTGACAGTGTCGGTTTTGGAGATGTGTAGTATTTAAAATTTTTAAATGAATAGCTAATGAAATTATTCTGCACTGACTTCAGTGTACATGATACGCTGGTCCCTATCGAAGACAAGATGTAGTTTTGAAAACATTGAGAGATAAGAAGAAATTGTTGATAAGTAACTTTTGATAAGCAATTTCTTTTTACCCTCAATATTTTCTTTGTTAAGACTTACAAATTGAGAAAAGTATCTCTTTTTATGAAAAACCCCGTAACTTCAGTTTGTTTTAAGCTGCTGTAACAGGGTTTTCGATGAAGAGCATCGTTATTTTGTCAAATAAAATTTGGAGCCGTCTAAAATTATATATTATATATCGTGGTCTTATTATTACAAAACCTTGTAACTCCAACTTTATTTAAGCTGGAGTTACAAGGTTTTGCAATAACACTGACGATATGTTGCATAAATTATAAAAGTATCAATGATGGTAGTCACAATAAAGACCAGCTCTATATGAATTGATATAAGGTTTAATATAAGGTTTTACTATTATTGCGCTGTATTCATGTTTAAGCAATAAGAAACCTTGTAATGTGTACAAGCAGTCAATAAATGAGTTTGTTTCCTGTTACTTTGTCTTAGTGCTATTTTCTCTGCCAACAAAAACATAACACTCTCCCGAATGATAACAAGAGCTGTCAAAAGACAGCGCGCTCGACTTTCTAAGTTGCTTAGTATAAAGGGGGCATAACTCCAAATATAGTGGAGCCAGGGTTATGGGCCCTGATAGTAAGGTAGAGGGTGTGATGGTAAATAAGTATTCCAAGTTTGGGTTGAATCCCTTTGATAGTATGGAAGTTATTGATGTTTGAAAAAACTTTAACCTTGGTTGCAACGCCGACGCCGACGCCGACGCCCGGGTGACAGTATAAGCTCTCATTTTCTTCGAAAAGTCGAGCTAAAAATGTAGGGTGTTCCAATTTGAAAGCTTCTGCAGATGATGAAATTGATGTTGATAAAGACCCGATAATACTGTAATTAAGCACAGAAAATATTAAGGCAAAAGGAGAAAATGCTGATCATCACCATTTTCTTCTTTTGCTTCGACATTTTCCCGAGGGTTTTCTATAATGGCTGTCGAAATCAGGTCCTTTTTGGGAAAGGGTTAAACTTTTATCAGGACCTGCCGACAAAGTAGCTCTGCAGATTAGAAGCTGGTCACAAAAAATAAGGTCAAACTCAAAGGTCACTAGGCCAAAGTTTATGGCTCCAAATGAAAGGTATTTATGTGGAATATGAAAACTCTCTCACATAGTTAGCAAGATATTAGTAGACCAGATTAATTCTTCCCCCCCCCCCACCCCCCCCCCCCCAAAAAAAAAAAAAAAAAAAAAAAAAAAAAACCTCAACATTTTAAGGTGATCAAATTTGAGAGCTGCTGCTAACATTAAAAGGGATGTTGCTAAAGTAAGCATTTGTGTAAAATATATCCCAGAAAATACTGAAACAAAAGGAGGAAATGCAGATTTCCAGCATTTAATCCTTTTGCTACAATGTTTTCCCAAGCATTTTCTTGATGACGTCAAAACCAGGTCTTGTTTGGGAACATATTAAAGTTTTGTCCACCGACACTGTTAACATTAGGACTGTGACATTAGCTCCCCGGACCTTAAGTCCTGGCTCGCTCGATTTGATTATTGCAGTGTCATTCCCATTCTTAACCCATTCTTGCTTGTTGATGCCCAACTAGAAAAAGGCTTTGGAAAACATTGTGGGAAATGAAGAAATTGCTTGTCACAAGCAATTTCATCATTTTCTACAATGTTTTCTTCTTGGAAAGACCACAGAGAGTAAAACTCAATTCACTTAAAATTGTTGTCTGCATTATCTTTGGATTTGGACAAGTTCTTTAAAATTTTGCCACCTGGTAATGGGTTAATGGACACCCTTGCCGCACAGCATACCTCGGTATCCCTGGCTCTAGTAGGTCTGTGATAACAGTACTTTAATTAACACTTTCCCAAACAAGACCTTGTTTTGACGTCCTTGATAGAAAAGGATTGGGAAAACATTGAGGCAAAAGAAGAAAATGCTGATAATCAGCATTTTCTCCTTTTGCCTCAATATTTTCTAGATGCTACATTGTACACAAATACAATCTTTATCCACACCCATTTGACAGAAAGTAGAGAGTTGCAAAAGTTTCAAAATTGGATTACCCAACCTTGCAGTTTGGGAAAGCTTTAACCCTTTTCACAAACGACAAAAAAATTGAATGGTCTGAATTGAAAGCTATTGCAGATGACAAAATGGGTGTTTTAAAGGCTGGGTGAACCTACCAACTTACTGACAGGCTGATTCCTGTAACCCCGAAAATAAATTTTGTTTGCGGAGGTATAACAAGAACAACATTTGAAACAAAATATGAATGAACATGATTTATTTATAATAAGTCATTCACACAAAACAAAATAATTGTAAAAACCTCATCCATAAACTATTTCATAACATGACTGTACAAATATTTTACATCTCTTTTACAACATGCATGTTTCATTCAGCTCACAACTCTGAATAACATTCTTGTATGATACCTTTAAAACATGCCCAGCAGAGCAACAGATAAAAGAGGTGTAAAGGCATTCTAAATTTGTTAACCCTATGATGTGGGTACTGATTGGAATCGACTCAATGAGGGTTTAATTAACAATAAATAATACATTGCTTTTTGAAAAACTTTACCACCTCTTATATGTAGCTCTGCTAGGTATAAGCTCATAAATGAGAAAATTTTGATGATTCCGCACAAAACAGTTCTAACTGCGTATAAACATATAGGCAATTACAACTGTTTTGCACTTAGTCATTGATTTGAGGGGTTAGTGCAAAACTATTATAAAAGCATGTTATTCTTTTTGCAGTTACAATAGTTTTGTGCTGAACAATGCTATAATGCAATCACTCTTTTGAAGTATGATCGCTGGCACAAAAAAACATGTACATGTAAATGCTTATGAATGATTTTGAAAGACTGATTCTATAGAGGCTTTAATTGAAGGCATACTTCACATTGACATAATTTTAGACTTGATCAAATTGGCAAACAGAATAAGAGATATAGATAATTGTTATTTGAAATAGTACAATTCATCTACACAGCAGCAAGAAAGATGGCCATTTGTTGCCACAGATTGTCGCTTTGCAACAAAAACTGATAACAAAAGCTTTAGACAAGCTTTTGTTGATTTTTCTTGGGGATTAACGCTGTTTTCAACTTCTGTTGTCATATCGCGACGACTGGAGCACCTAACCGTGGGTTCCTGGTATTTCTCGCACCAGTACAACCACATTATCCAAACCGAGCCTCCAGCTGCTCTCTCACATAGATGATTCACACCCATTGGTGAGACACAAATGACTTTTGTCAAATGTCAGAATGGATACTGGCCGAGCCGGGTTCAAACTTTAGACCCCTGGATTGACAGACCGTAACCGACTGAGCTATTCGGGCTCGGCTTTTGTTGAAAAGCAGTGAGATAATAGAACACATGAAGAGAAAATGGAGGGTCATGTTATGGGTATTTCCCTTTTTCCTACATTATCTTTCACTCCCTACTGACTATGACAAATTGAGGTAGATTTAAATTTGGTGTCATGATCAACTGCTTGTCTCCAAAACAGTGACACTTTTTGACAACCAAACTAGATATGGGTTTAGAACACCTTCACAGATAAGTAGAAAATGCTGATGACCAGCATTTTCTACATTTCCTTCATGATTTTCTATGCTATAAAGTGGAAAGGTTTACAAAAGCAGGCATTAAAGTAGTTGTACGTCACTACTTGCAATTTGTACCAGCTTAAAATATTGTTGTTCAGGGAAGGGAAAAAAAGTAATCTAAAATTGGGAAAACTCATCTCTGTTGGACAATATGACAATCGTTATGGCCACCTTAATCCTTTTCCAAACAAGACCTGATTTTGATGCCCCTATTAAAAATGGCTTGGGAAAACATTGAGGCAAAAGAAGAAACTGCTGATAACCAGCAGTTTCTCCTTTTGTCTCAATATTTTCTTTGTCATATTTAACACAAATTCTATCTCTAATAATTTCCGTTTTGTCATTTGTGGCAATTTTTGAAGTGGATCGCCCTAAAAATTTGCCGTTTGGAAAAGGTTTAACAAAGGAGTTGATCAGACCAATTCCAGAAAAAGATTGCCACTGTATTCATCAATTCGGATAATTCCCATACCCTCTGATCTCTAGCTCTTATCACATGAAACACAAAATTCCACATCACATGCCATTATACGCGGGCCCTTCTCCGCCCTGAGGACACACCCAGTTAATGTTTTGTGTTGGGTCCTTGATATCACAGGTTTTACAATGAATACAGTTCTGAGCATTGATTTGAAGTCTTTTACCAAGTCCATCTTCTGTTTCTACATATTCATATACACCTGTAATGAAATATTGATAAAAAATAATAGTCGTAAAACTATTCCAAAATGGAAAATTTCTAGGGTAGTCAAATTCAAAAGCTGTTGTAGACAACAAAGGCGTGTATGTTTATAAAGGTTAGATTTGTGTACAATATTACATATCAAATTTTGAGGCAAAAGGAGAAAATACTGACTATCAGCATTTTCTTCTTTTGCCTCTAAAATTTCTGTTTATTTTCCTAGGGCTTTTCTAATAGGAAAGTCAAAAGTTTTAAACTAGGTCTTGTTTGGGAAAGGGTTAAGCTTTTAAAATTTTGGCTTGTGAAATACAAAAGCAGTACATTCTAAAGACATACAAAGCTGTTTTGAATGTTACAAGTTTCCAAAATATTGAACGATCGATGGCTTTTGGCCTTTGAACTTCTATAAAGCTTTACCAAATATTCTACCAAGCTAGATGATAATTGTAGACGGAGACCTTGATAGGCAAACTTTTACATTGAGGGATATTGCAGCCTTATGAAAATGAAGTTTTGTTGTTTTCTTAGTTACTACAAGTAACACACTGAGGCAAGAATGATTGCTGGTTGAGCTAAGAGATTACACATAATTACAGCACAGACATGTTCCACCAAAATTTGTTCTCTTCAACCTACTTAGTGCATGAACAATTAAACACCTACCCGCAGGACAAAATCGCCCCTCAGGTCCATCATATATTGAGAGGTTTGTCATTACAGGCACTCAATCATCCTTTAATGTGAGATGAGCTGGCTGGTCATGATCATGATTTGTGCCTGTAAAGATCTGGTTTTGACGTCAGAAAAATAATAGTGTTGGGAAAACATTGAGGTAAAAGAAGAAAATGCTGATAATCAGCATTTTCTCCTTTTGTCTCAATATTTTCTGTGCTATGTCATACAAAAAATCTTAATCAACATCATTTTTGTCATCTAAAATTAGCTTTCAAATCTGGGAAGGTAGGATTTTTGCCATTTAAAAAAAGCTTAAAACGCTTACCGGCAGGACAAAATCGCCCCTCAGGACCATCATATATTGAGAGGTTCGTCATTACAGGCACTCGATCATCCTTTAATGTGAGATGAGCTGGCTGGTCATGATCGTGGTTTGTGCCTGTCAAAGCTACTGATGATAAGAGGTCAAAGGTCACTTCTCCATCTGGTTTGGGGTATTCAATTGGTGTACATTCCGAGGCTGGTTTTAGTTTTGTGTTATCAGGTCCTGAAATGGTCAAGGTCATGTAAAAATTTGACTTAACCCATTACCAGACAGCAAAATTTTAGACTGGACCTAATTCAAAGATGTCAAGACAATTTCAAGTCAATGAAATTATCAATTTTCTGGTCATTCTCGTTGGAAAACAATGCGCGAAAAGCAGCTAAATGAAGAAATTGTCACAAGTACAATGTTTGCTTAAGCAATTATCTTGTGACGCGTCAAAAAGTGACAGTATGTAGAAATATGAGTTATGTATTAGTGATATTATGTTATTCCAGCGACTCTTCTAGCATCAAACTTATGTTGCTAACTTAAACCTCAATCTGTAAACTTGTTATTCATTTACAAAGACTTTCACAATATTTTTACAGTATTTCTTTCGTAGACGATCAGGTAGATTGCATTTTGGTACAATAATCATGGATTGCCATCATGGATTCCATTCCTGAAGTCCCCACTGAACCAAGAAGATGCAACAATTGCCTAGAGCTCCAGTTAAGAGGGGGTAAAATGTTTTCAAAATGCAAAATATTTATAAATATTCTTCATGATCCAACCCTATATTGTGGGTAATCATTACAATCATCTCCTTGAGATGAGTACCCACAACATAAGGTTTGAATTTGAAATAACAGATTTAACCCATTACCACACAGTGACTCCTTTTGACTACCCACAATATAATGGCTTTGAAAAACATTGTGGAAAATGAAGAAATTGCTTGTGACAAGCAATTTCTTCATTTCCCACAATGTTTTCTACCCAAAAAGCTACACAATTTCGAAATTTCTCCACATTGAAATGTCGTCTGCAACTTCTTTCAAATTGGACTACCCCAAAATTTTGTCGTTTGGTAACGGGTTAAAATGGCTTTACCTCCGTGGCTGAGTGTCCACGGCTCTTTCCCTCTACCGAGAATACAAAACAAGCCTGTATATAACACTCCCCCATACAACCCTAGTGGATTATGGAAGGACGGTCGAACATTTCTCACATGTCGTAATTCATCAAACACCCAGCTGTCTCGTAATCGAGTCTCATACACTGAGGGCTCTAAACCTGCAAGTAAAATTACAATTCAAGGGCTTGGTGCAAAACTATTGTAACTATATTTTGTAAAATTTTACAGGAGAAGGAAACAACTTAATGACTTTCTCAAAGTAAAAGAGGAAAAATGTTTTTAAAATTCGAAATATATTTTTAAGTATACAGAATTGAAACCAAATATTAGAACACATGATGTATTCCCTCCTAAAGATTCAGAAAATGCGAAAAAGTGAATTTCTGAAAAATATGTAGTTACAATAGTTTTGCACTGAGCCCTCTAATTGGCATTTGTTACCTTGACATTGTATGAGTAGAATTTCATCTAAGTGAAAGTCTGGTCCTGTGTTCAACAAATTTATTTTGAAATACATGTAAATATAACCATTGAAATGTAGTAGGAAAGAGAGAGAAATTGCTTGCGTCCATTCTTCAGATGCCCATCTAACGTTAGATGACTTGCTTTTTTCAATACAATGTACAAAATTCATTGAATACTTTTTTAAATTTTCAAATAATGTCAGAGCAGAGGTGCGTTCTTTAGAGCGAGATTTCTTGAGATATCTTGAGATTTCTTAAGATATTTTAGGATAGAGCGTTTTTTAGAACAAGATTTTTAAGATGCTCAATGGGAGGCGCCATTACCCTATACTTCGTGCGGAACCCCTCGGTCAACTCTGTACAAACAATATAAAAGAGACTTGACCGAGTTGTTCCGAACACTCCATAATTCACAAACCGCGGTGTTCCGAATGCTCCATACTTTATACAAATGACGTCATGATGACGTCATTTGTATGAATATGGAGCATTCGGAACAGCTCGGTCAAAGTCTCGGTCTTCAAAACGCTTTATCCAAAACACTTTAAGAAATCTTAAAAAATCTTGCTCTAAAGAATGCGCCTCTGATTTCACCTACCTACGGTACTGGACTGATGATTCTCATCAAAAATGGTCTCGAATGTTGCTTCTGCCGCCACAATCCCACTCTTCATGGCCGTGTGTGTTCCCTTTACTTTTGGTACATTAATAAATCCCGGACTACAGCCTATCAAACATCCACCAGGGAAAGTCAGCTTAGGGATAGACTGAAACATATGGATTGAAACAATGAAAATCTATAGATTGTAGTCAAATTAAGCAATCCTACCAAGATTCAATGTTTTGCGGTTTTTAGCTCCACTGGCCTTTCAGGCCAGCGGGCTATTGTCATGGCAGTGTGTCCGCCATGCGTCCGTCCATCGTTCGTGCCTCCATCCGTAAATTTTTTCTTGAAAAATCTTCTTCTCAAAAAACTGGATTGATTTCAATCAAACTTCACAGGAATGATCCTTGGGTGACCCTTTCTCAAATTCCTTCAAAGAATTTGGATTGATCCATAATAACTTGAGTTATCTGCCCTTGAATGCCAAAATTAGCTGCTTTTGACTTTATTTTTACTCTAAAACAGGGGTGTAAAATTCCACTCGCCCGCTCGCATTGGCGAGTAGCAATTGGCAACGGACAAGTGGAAAAGGTTACCTACTAGTCCTACCGGGCGAGTAAAAATATTGTCTAGCAAATGAAAAATAAAAACATATTTCAAACTCAATACTGTGTTTTTTCTCGGTACCGATCTGTGCAATAGATTTATAAACTCTGTTAGATCAATGGAAGTCGATAAACAGGAAGTTTTCAGGCAGGTATGGGGATTAATTGTCTGTGGCGACACCGTGACATATTAACATAATTTATTTCTGAGTATAAATTACGTCACCGCTGTCTACTGCAAGCTATTCAACAAATCAAAGAACAATTCTTAAAAGGTTGTTATTCAGGTCGAATGTTCATGGAATGATGATGAAAAATGAGAAAAAGAATGAGCATTTCTACATAATGAAAAGAGAAAGTTACAACAAAAGGAGTATGACGAGTAAACATTAGAATTCTAGTCTTGGCTTTCGGTGTTTTCGTGGCCGAAAAAGAAGGAAACGAGTTGTTCTGTAAACTTTAGAGAAAATATCCAGCATTTAAGCAGACAAGAAATCTTTGTTGTTAATTTGAATCATGTCAAAACGTAAGAAAGAGACTTTGAAGTTTCATGATAAAAGGCCTAAACACACGAAATGCGTCGATCATCAACATGTTGTAGATAACCCTCCTACATCTTCCTTAAAAAAGAAAAAAAAAACCCACATAATTATACAATTACAGGACGAGTAACATAATCATAAGGGCGAGTAACTTTTTTTGGCTACTAGTCCTACAGGGCGACTAAGCGAGTGGAAGAAAAAATAATTTTACACCCCTGTAAAATCTACAAATGTTAAACAATCAAGACAAGACTTGGACAGAGTCAGGCAGGATAAGAATAATATCCTGCCTGGGTGTAATTTTCAGCTTGATCCGAATCTTACATCATGAGCTATGTGGCCTTGAATTCGACAAAATTGCCATTTTCGACTTTGTTTTCACTCTAACAACAATAAATGTTAACCAATCATGATGATATTTGGACAGAATCTTGTTGACAACAAGATCTTGCTTATGTGTAATTTTCAGGATGATCAAATAGTTACAATCTGAGTTATGTGCCCTTGAAATTGACAAAATTTCAGTTTTCAGCATTTTTTTCACTTTTGCGGCCAGGAATATGGAATAATATAGACAAAATTTGGACAGAATGGTGGTGACCATAAGATCTTGCATGAGTTTAATTTTCAGCTTAATTATAAACTCACATACTGAATTATGTGCCCTTGAATTTGGCATAATTACAGTTTTCAACTTTATTATCACTCCAACATCCCCAAAATATTAGTCTCGAAATCATTTACCTTCTTTTTGCTTTGACAACATGATTGCTGCTTTTTACTTTGTTTTTGCTCAAAGAAACACAAGTATTCAAAAATCTAGTCAAACTTTGATTTAACATTACAAGAAATCAGGCCTGTGGAGCAACTAAAGCCCTTCAGGGCTTTCTAGTTTTGCAAGTGACAAGCATTTCCAACAATATTAAATTTTCTACCCAAAAGTCATAAAATTTCATCATATTGAAAATGTTGTCTGCAACATTTTTCAATTTGGACAAGCTTAAAATTTTGCCATCTGGTAACAGATTAAAACATCACCTATCTACACACTTTAGCAAGATTTACTTTAAACACTGTCTTACCTGTAATCCCCCTTCATTTAGAGCTCTAGCACCATAGCCTATTCTATTACCTCCCTTAAATGTGTCTATCACAGCTGGGTGGGTTTTCCATCGCTGAAACTCTTGGAATGGACTGAGGTACGGGTTCTGATAGTCAAGGCCAATCTGCAAGTAAATGGCACATTAGATGTAAGTTGACACTTGTCCTTTGCGTTACACACACAAAGCTTTCCAGTGCACTGCAAATGCTTCTTTTTCTACCAAACATGTACGAAAGAACCAGACATTGCTTTATCATTGAAATAGAAATGCACGCATAACAAGTTGTTTTGGATGCACAAATTTGTGGATAAGAAATTGAAATACTGTAAAGAGTGGCACATGCTTAAAGTGGATATCATTTTCTGATATGTGTTGTTGTATCAAAATATACCGTAGTTAACCAATTACATAGCAGCAAAATGTAAGACTGGTCAAAATTAAAAAACGTTGAAGACAACAATTTCATGTGAATGAAATCTTACATGTTTTTGGTCTTTAATAGAAAACATTGTGGAAACAAGCAATTTCTTCATTTTCCACAACATTTTCCAAAGTCGTTATGGGTGTCATTATGTGGAAATTTCAACCTATTTTCTAATATATTGTTGCATCACAATCAAAACACACAATAGTATTACTTCAAATGCCTCTTTATGGTGCTTATAATGTAGAAACTAAAGTTGTCCTTACCACAAATCCTGCCACAACAAGCGGGCCTTCATCTAAATGATAGAGAAACGATCCTCCATAAGTACTTTTGTTCTGAAAATATACAGGATAGAGCAATTGTCAACACTCTCCACCAAAAGCCAGCCATTATTGTGTATTACGAAGCAAAGCTCATATAAACTACGTTCGAACTCCCATTATTCTTATTTCAACCCTTTCCAAAATGGCACAAACTGTTTCAAAGTGAAAGATGCTGCACACAACAAAATGGCTGCATGCATCATTTGTTTCTTGTGAGTAAAGAAAGTCTAGGCCGTTGCCTCTCTGGTACTTCACGTAGGTGTATCAAAAGGCGTCATTATTTGGGGCAAGGGTATATCAATTACCTCAAATTGGCGCTTTTTGCCGCCCAACAAGATAAAGAATTTAGTACATATCATTGAAACAAGCATTTTTTTAATTTCCCATAATGTTTCCAACAGAGATAGAACAAAAAATATAGAATTTCATTCACATGAAATTGCAATCTCCCCTGAAATCAAATTGGGGCAAATCTAAACATGTTGCTTCCTTGTAATGGATTTATAAATAGTACAAATATCTTACCAATGGCCAGCCAATAGTATGCATCACAAATCCTGGGTCATGTTTACTAGGGTCGACCTCCCAAAGTTCTTTGATACCAATTGCATAGGATTGAGGTTCACAGTCCTTTCTGAGATCAAACTGGTCGTAGATTCCCTTAGCAAGATGTCCATGACAACCTTCAGCAAACATTGTCACTTTGGCATGGAGTTCCATCCCTCTTTCAAATGTGTCCTATATAAATATGGTCAAGGATTACAATACAACAAGGTGGCTATCCCATGTGACTTTTTGAAAATATCCCCACTTCAAGATTTATTTTTTCTTCCGATGTCTCAGTTTATACTCAACAGATTTTGATGAAATATTTAGTGTACTGGTTGTATTGCACACAAATCTTTCTTTTATAAAACCAATTTTATAATCTGCAGCAGATTTCAAATCAAACTATCCCTATATGTAGCCGTTTAGGAAAGGGTTCAATTGTGCATTCTCTAGTTTTGGTTGCATGTATTTCATTTACAGAAGTTGTAGTCTTTCATTCTCTAAAATTTGAACAGCCATAATTGTTAATCAAATTTCATTGAATTAATGATTTAACCCTTTCCCAGACAAGCCCTGGTTTTGATATCCCTAATAGAGAGCTTAGCTAAACATTGATATATCTCTCTCAACATCTATTATGTCATCAATAGCAGCTTTCATATTTATACTGTCCAAATTTTCCTTGTTTCGGAAAGAATTAATGTTATGTTAACCCATTACCACACAGAGACCCCTTTTGACTCCCTACAAGAAAATGGCTTTGGAAAACATCATGGAAAATGAAGAAGGGCAAGTTTAAAAAAAATGTGACCATTCACTTTTTACATGCCACGGCTCTTACAGAGAAACATATTCAACCCAATCAAAGCTTAAAAGATGTGATATTGTCTCTATATACTGGGTGCCAAGTTTAAAGAAAATCGCTTCACAAATAAAAAAAGATATGTCATTAAAACATGTCAAAAATGTCAGGAGTGAAACGTTTTTGTGTGACACTTAACACTTGTACCAAATTTCTACGCTATGGTAAATAAAAGACAGTGACAGGATACTACAATAAGCACTTGTAATTCATAAAACAACATGTGCATCATCATCATAAAATTACCTTTTCATCTTATCTTCACTGGTTTAGGATGTGGAGCCTGTTTTATACAATACCCCTCTGAATTTTATGTCAGGAGTGAAACACTTTTTTATTTCAAAATGTGTTCTCATTTTTGTCTATTCAGCCAGAAATCTACCACTCAAATTTTTTTAGAAAGCCATCAACCTTGTGGACATTCTGCACTCTACTATTTAGTGATTCGTGTGTAACAATTTCTCATATTGTGCAATATATATGCTGTCAGGAGTGAAACGCTTTTTTGGTGTCATTTTGCAAGATTGTGCACACAATTTTAGCTAAAAGGTAGTGAACATGAATTTAAAATATACTTTGGGCACTGCTTAACCATTTAGAATAGTTTTTAGCCACCCTAATTAAAAAAATCTGGATGATATTCTGTAAAATTAGCTGTTATTCTTAACATTTAAATGTCACACTTTGGTCACATTTTTTTTAAACCTGCCCAGAAATTGCTTGTGACAAGCAATTTCATCATTTCCCACAATGTTTTCTGCCAAAAAAGACCAAAAGATCTTAAATTTCCTTAACTTGAAATTGTTGTCTTCAACATCTTTGAATTTGGACCAGTCCAAAATTTGTCGTTTGGTAATGGGTTAAGTGTATAAAATATACAACTCAAAGACTTTTTTTAAATATATGTACCAATAACCCATTAAACTCCGTAAATATTGACCTGAACCTGTTGAATATGCAATGAGTAATTGTAATGCGAAATAACCACATATGTTGACACGAGAAGCATGTGCAGAACACAAAGTCATAATGCCTTTGGAAACTATCGACTCTGCTCGACGGTAAGGACTGCTGATGTGTATTGATTATTCCGTGTCACAATTACTCATTACATATTCATCGAGTTCAGGTCAATATTTACAGAGTATACCTCATTATAATGCTTTTTTACACCCATCACAATACAGGCTTTGGACAGTGTGGAAAATTAAGAAATTGCTTCTTGAAAGCAATTTCTTTATTCCCTTGAATGTTTTCTTCCAAAAAAGACCTAAAACTGTCGATTTTTATTCACTTTAAATTGTCTACAAAATCTTTGAATTTGGACCAGTCTTAAATATCGCCATCTGGAAATGGGTTAATGTAATATAGCAGTACACACATGAACTTATAGATATGTGACCAGTCACGCTAAAAGGGACCTTATCCAAATTCCAAAAATTCAAATTTTGACAAACTTGTCAGACTCAGAACAGGTCAACCAGATCACGTATGCAAAAAATGAACATATAGTAAAATAGGGAAAACTTTCCAGATTTAGAAAATTACATTAAAGTGAAAAGTGTCGGCCCTAGTCTGGCTGCGCGGACTGCGCAGACTGATTAGGGTCGATATTTTTCACACTTCCTATAAGGTCCCTTTTAACGTGACAGTTCACATATAAATAGCAATGGTTGTACCTTTGGAGATCCATCTTTATGAATACCAACATCATTTGTAGCTATACCCTTCACACTCCCATCTTCATGGTATAAAACCTACAATGTCAATACCAAAACATAACATTTTGTCCCTATTCTTCAAAAACATTGTAACTTCAGCTTAAAATAAGCTGCAATTACGAGGGTTTTGAAGAAATATTATATGTACATGAACATGAACTAGATTCTAATTGTGAGTTCCATCAAAACAAAATAAGGTTTCTTTTAAAAAAAGATTGAAAAGTATCTGACCCAGGTCAACCTAGCAAGTGTAATCATTATCAAAACTGGTTTTGTTTACTCCAATTTTCTTTTGTTAAATAGACTGCTTTCGTTTATTAGACTATAATTTAAATTACATCTGATTTGAACAATGTGCATTGACTTTAATTTCCTTTTCTCCCCAAATTTTAAAGATCAACAAAGCATTTTCCTTCATGCTGTTACACAGTCATATGGTATAAAATTATTGATAAAGATTGAACTTTGCTTGTAAAATACCACTTACTTCACTAGCAGCATAACCAGGATAAATTTCGACACCGAGTTCTTCAGCTTGCTGGCCCAACCAGCGTACAAAGTTTCCCAGCCTTACAATGTAGTTACCATGATTCAACATAGGTGTTCCTGCACAGAAGATGAAAGGATAGATCATTATTGGGTTAACAATACACTACATCATCAAACCATGTTTACATGTAAATCATTATTGTCACATATCGTCAGTGTTTTTGCAGGAATCATGTAACTCAAGCTCAAATAGAGCTGGAGTTACGAGGTTCTGCAATAACACTGACAATATGTAATAATGGTCCTACCAAAGCAATAGATAAGAGAGGCTAAAGACATTTATATTTTAATTTCACTCCAAAACGTATGTGGTGGGTATTAATCAGGGTTAGACACTAACTTTTTAAGCAGGTGTCCCGTATGCATAATTTGGCAAAATCAGGGACACTTCACTCTATAAAATACTGATTTTCAAGGGTCCCTCTTTAAAGGGGGTGTCTCAAATCTGCCCACGCATGAATTTTCTTTTAATTCTGCATGGTGATAGAGGACCATATACAAGCTATGAAAATGCATTTAGTTTCTTAGATAATCCAAACTGGATTCCAAAAAGCCACCTTGACTTATTCCCACTATGGCATGAAACATGGCCCCTTTTTCATGTGTCGCAAAACTTTAGTTTTGTGTATTTTCAAGATCTGTCAATTGAATTTGATCCGAGACACATAAGGCATTACATTCATACCAGAAAAGGTATTTGAGGAAATTATTATGAATGTTTTTTATTGAATTAATCATGAAAAAATGCATATTTTTCAGCAAAATTTTGGAAAAGAGTAAAATTGAATTCCAAAGTTAAGTATGTTGGAGTCTTTGTCAAGATTCCATATCATCACAAAAACATGCTACATATTTCCTCTTACTTTGAGCCAAATTATATAGAAATCAAAAACCGGTAACAATGTCATATAATACATATTATTGATGAAGGTGATGTTTTGGTCCAAAACTTGTGTTCAGTAAAAATTTGATTGTGCTCCTAAAAACATTTTTATATTCAGTAAAATCAACTGTAGCATACAGTACAAACCTACAGAAATATTCATGCCCAAAAAACTCATTGGAAAAAACATAAAAATAATATTAATATTACTTATATTTACAAAGTTACATGTATGGAAGCCAAGATAGGCATACATATACACATTGCAAGTTTTCTTTACTATTTGGTCACATTGTCTATGCAGCATTTTTAGTGAGACTATGACATGCAATAAATGTCAAGCCAAATGTTATGGAATTGAAAAGACACTTAGAACCGGTACGGTAAAGCATCAAAGGTGCCCTTCCGGGTAACCAATACATAACCAAATGTTTTTGCTCTAAGCGCCCCTAATGAACCAACATGATATTGAAGGCCCCCTTTGATTCAGTAAAAGACTGTTACAGCATTATATCTTTTCATTTACACAGTTGAAAATGTGCTTGTTTATATCAAAACGTGGCCCTATTGGGATAAAACAGGGTGCAATTATTTCCTCAAATTATTTTTCTGACCATAGCTTAAAGGGACATTTCATTCCGATTTCAATTTTTTTAAGTATGTCTGGATGCCAGGATTGGGTATTCTAATGAGTATAAATACTATTAGTTTTTTTAAGTTGTTGCCAGTAAGCGAGATACACGCATTTCAAGTTGACACATAATCGATAAATTGCATATAAATCCGAACTGTTGTCCACAACAATTTGTTCAATTTTAACACAAAAATATAAATTTCTCGTAAACGGTGCAATATTTTGGCTTGAAATTTTCAGAATTTTCATAAGGAAATATGCTCTTTCAGATAAAAATAAAAGTAATATTTATGACAAAAAATTCTGAAATGTCACTTTAACCTGTATTGATACACAATTTATACACATTTCAATGATGTCATATGATTAACATGTTGTTTAGCCATCAATAGCCCTTAATAGTCACATGGGAGCTGGATTATCTGTTTTTTATGCATCACAACAATATTTTCACTTTTGCACGATTGTCAAATGCCTTCAGAGAAATCGGTGCTTTTTCTTATTTGCTTTCTCATGTTTCAAAAGATCTATAAATAACTCTTGCTGTTAGCTTTCATAAATCACGGCTGACTTGAATAATTTAAAATGATTTTTTTAGACAATTTCCTCTCTTTTTTGTAAAGTAGGTACACTTGGGACAAGATCTAATGTGACCCTGGACAAAAATATTATAACCAACTTTGAAGTCTACCCCTAGAAGCAAACTTACATACAAAATTTAAAACCTCATGGCTGTGTAAAGCTTTACAAAAAGAGCTTATTCTTATTATATGAAATATTTCCCCTTTTATGCTGCCACGACAACAAAAGTTTATGACAAAAAGAAATTCTAGTACACAGAGTTGTACTCCTTTAACCCGAGGATACTTTTTATCAAGTTTCAAAAAGATTTACATATCAGATTGGGAGAAAAAAGAATTTTTGAGAAAATGCCAACAGACAGACAGACACATGGACAGATGTCAGGAAATAACCGAAAAAATGCATTGCATCTTGATTTATCCTCATGTAAACTAAAATAACCAAAAAAGTAAACAAAACATTTGAAAAAAGTCATTTTTAAAAAATCTTAATTTTGTCCATTCTTGGAAATGTGCACTATTCAGGGGGAAATTCCAAAAGCAACATTTTACCGGTTTTATTTTTTCTCGATATTTCACGATAATCATCGGTATATTTGTGCGCAACTTTTACATAATTTTCAAATCTTGACAAAAACTGGAACAAAGAAAATTTTTGAACAGAATTTGCTTAAAATATTTAAAAACAATGAATTTTTGGGTTACCCCCTTACACCAGTTGATATAAAACAATTTTTTGTACATAATTATATATAATTTTGTTTCATACAGGATCACGGACTACTGGGCATTATCTTTAGAATAAATTATGCGATGAAACTAACAACCAAAACGCTTGCACACTGTTTTAATCAGGGTACCCTGTTTTTTCATGGTGAAAACTTAAAATTCCGAGAAAATTGTTTTCTGGAATGTTCAATTTGAAACATTTCATGAATATGAACCGTTATCTAGTGTACTAACTTCACGCCAAATTTCATTCAATTCCGAGCGTGGGCAGACTCCCATGTTATTTTTCCTATTCGTGAGACACCCCCTTTTGGGGTCCTCGGGATCCCAGGCCACTGTTCGTGTCGACCCCTGTTAATTTGAATTGTCACAAATTGACGTTTTTAAAGCCTTACAATATGAAGGCTTTGGAAAACATTTTGGAAAATGAAGAAATTCACTTCAAATATTTTCTTCCCTAAAAGAGCAAAAGAATTCATTTCATTCACTGGAAAAAGTTGTCTGAAACGTCTTTATATTGGTCCAAATTAATGATATGTGGGAAAGGGTTTAACTATAGGAAACACTAATGCTCCAGAAATGGAAATTAAGGTAGAATACCCATAATAAGCACCAAAGAGCCAGCGGTGAAATTTGAAACAAGAGCTGTCCAAAGACAGCGCGCTCGACTTTCTAAGCTGCTTAGTATAAAGGAGCATAACTCCAAATATAGTGGAGCCAGGGTCATGGGCCCTGGTAGTAAGGTAGAGGGTGTGATGGTGAATAAGTATTCCAAGTTTGGATTGAATCCCTTTGATAGTATGGAAGTCATTGATGTTTGAAAAAACTTTAACCTTTGTTGCAGCGCCGACACCAACGCCGACGCCCGGGTGACAGTATAAGCTCTCATTTTCTTTGAAAAGTCGAGCTAAAAATGGCAGTAATTCCTTAACTGTGTTACATTTCCATTCCAAATATAAACATAAGGATTTTGTACAGTTTAGAATTTTGAATTCATGCATATTTATGAAAATATTTGACAAAAATGTTCAAAATTACCTACTTGCATATGAATATAGAGTAAAATTATATTTGTAAATTATTTTCTTCTTGAAGCATAATTTTGAAATAAGGCATGGTGAATCAACTTATGTGAAGTGTATTTACGAATGTGTGTACGTTGATGCATTTTGTATGGCTAGAAAGTAGTGTTTTTCATTATAGGCATTCTACCTTAATGCTAAGTTTTCAGGCAGACAGACAGAGGACAGATGAACAGGAGCAAAACAATATGCCCCCGACCTTTTGATATGAGGGCATAAAAATATACTTACCAGGTATAAGAGGTAGAGGTATGCTGCTTTTCTTTGTAAGGAATTTGAACTTGTCTGTTTTTACTGGTGTTTTAAGAGGACTCTGAAAATTGAAGAAGAAATGCATCTATACTTGAATTTGCTTCATTTTCTGCAGCTGACTAACTCTAGAGAATAATGTGAACCTGTGGCGGTCCAATGTAATCAAACTTATATTTATGAACATTGTGCATATATTGTTAAGGCAATTGATCACCTATGTTTGTAATTAAAATGAGAGAGAAGAAATTGCTTAAAGATAATTTTTTTTTTATTTTCAAAAAATAATTCACTTATTATTTATCACTCCATAACATGAAATACCTCAATATCACCATTTTTGGTGAAAAGTACATGTATAAACCCTTTCCCAAACAAGACCTAGTTTTGACATCCACAATAGGAAAGGCTTGAGAAACTATTGAGGTAGAAGAAGAAAATGCTGATTATCAGCATTTTCTTCTTTTGCATCAATATTTTCTGTGCCTTATTTTACACTAATGAATGCTTTATCAACACAAATTTGGTTGTCTGTAGTTAATTTCAAATTGGAAAACCTTTAATTTGTGTTATTTGGCAAAGGGTTAAATTGACCCCAATATCTTCATTCTTTGTTTATTTATAGTTGACAACTTACATCTCTATCTTTCCAGTCAGGAAATAATTCATTTAATGCCCTAGTTTCCAGAACCGCACCTGATAATGTGTGACCTCCTGAAAGTACAGAAATAGTTTTCTTACAATTTGTTTGTATTTGCAGTTGTAAGAGTGAAAACAAAGTCAAAACAGCCATTTTAGACATGCAAAGGCAGATAACTTCAGACTCTCTGCTTCAATCAGAATTCTTATATGAGGGTCATCTAAGGATCATTCCAGTGAAGTTTGGTTGAAATCCATCCAGTAGTTTTTGGGCAGATTTTTTAAAGAAAAGTTTACAAATTCATTGCGGACACATCGTCATGACAATAGCCTGCTGGCCTGAAGGCCAGTTGAGCTGCTAGAAGTTATAAAACAAATGAGTCCTGCCAATCAGAGTTAATTTCAGCCATGTTAACCCATTATATGTACCTTACAATGACCTCCTTTGATTTCCTACAAGATTAGGAAACCAGGCATTGTGGAAAATGAAGAAATTGCTTGTGACAAGCAATTTCATCATTCCCTAAAATGTTTTCTACCCAAAAAGATTATAGAATTTTGGATTTAATTCACTTGAAATTTTCTGCACATTTTCCCACATCCTTTATACATGGGACATTGCAGGTCTTGTTTCAGAATGGTGAAGCTATTTCTCGAACAAACCCAGGGCAACAGATAAGAGGGGTGAACACTTTCTTAATTTGTTATTTCCAGTCCAAACCATATGTTGTGAGTACCCTTTTTCAAGATTATATATGTGACATCAAAAGCACAAACCTGGAGCAACAGATAAGAGGGGGTGATGACTTTCTAAATTTGTTATTCCAAATCCAAACCCTATGCTGTAAGTACTCATTTCATTTGAATCACCCCAACTAGATTATTCTAATGAGCACCCACAACATGGAATTTGATCAACATGATTTGGTGAAATATTTCCTCTGAAAAGCTGTCACCGGCTCTTATCTGTAGCTCTGATTTATACCTATTTCAGCAGCCTTTTCCACCAGACACACCCTGAGCTCTTTCCCCTGTTCATTAGCCAGCTGTTTTAACCTACAAGCTGCAGATAACCCTGCAGGCCCTCCTCCAACTATCACAACATCTGCTTCATCTGCATAACGCTCAAACTCTACATCTGTAAAGGAAAATATAGCAGAACTATAGATAACAATGGTTTGATTCTCAACATAAAATTCAATGACAAAATTATTGTAACAGGGATTTTTGCCTATCTATGTAGGACCGGAAAACAATCCCAGTCTTAATCCAAAAGGTATCCATATTTTCCCCAATTCAAAGAAATGTAATCCAAAACAATGTCAAAAGATTTTGCAAGACCTTTCTAATACAATCAGTGGATTTTGATCACTTTTGAGCCACCCAGGATACAAGGCGAAGTGTAGGGGTGGGTCAATGGTTCCATTATTAACACCTTGCTATTTTTACAAAAGTAGCAAGAGGGATGATACACAAACAGAAGAGTAAAATCCCCAGCCCCACCTTGTAATTACACCCTTGTACAATACTGGATGAACTCTGTAAAGAATTTAGAACCACTGCCAAGTAAAACAAGAAATCACGACATCTGAACCTGATTTATTTTGTGGCTGTTCTGATTGATGAAATTTTTACCATTTATTACAGTTGTAGATTTTCCAAAAATTCATGATATTGTCAATAAAATTCCCCCAATTTAGGTCATGGGCATATTCTCAAAAATCAGGCAAAATATGTGTAAAAAGCCATGTGTTAACTAGCTTCTATGGAGGTTTTCAAAATCAAATTTATTTCATTAAATCTTTGTGAGTGACTAATTAGGAAGTTAAGTCATTTCAGACAAATTAAAATGGGTACAAAAGAGAACATACAAGTCTGCTCAAATTTACCCATTCTGCAATTTCGATGTCCCTAGTATAAAAAGTTACTTATCATCAGCAACTCTTTTTTCCTTTGTCCTAAATAATTCTATGTCATAAACATTAGATACACATGACATTTTCTGCTTTTGAAAAGAATTATTTTGTTGACTGCAACTCTTTTCAAATTGAAACAGTCATCATATAAATTTGGGAATTGTTTCAAAACATGGCAAAGAAATATTTAAAGTAAAGCAGAAAATGCCAATTCCAAACCCTTAACTAAAAGATTTGTCCCAATTCAGAAACTAAGATACTACAGACAACACAATGTATGTTTATAAAATCATAATTTGTGTATGAATCCTATATCAAAGAAAATATTATGGCAAAAGAAAAAAAATGTTGGTAAGCACCATTTTTTCTATATTGTTCCAATGTTTTCCTAAGCCTTTTCAGTTAGGCAAAGGGATCAGATGTGACATCAGACAGGGCTTTTCTTCCTTCTATAACAGAGGCCAAAATTTGGTGACGTCCCAATTGGAAAATGGCTCTTTTTTCCCAATTTCAAAGTAAGAATTTCCCAATTTTCAAAACTAAAATTCCCAAAATTTGAAAATAAATAATGATCAATTACCTACTGGCAATTCTAGTCACAAAGAAGCAGTGTGTGTTCTATTATTCAGTTATTCTGGTTATGAAGTGATGTTTAAGAATATTTTTTTTTTTCATTTGAACATTTATTCTCCTGTGTCTTCTTTTTCCCAATTTGTCCAAAATCACGCTAAAATTTCCCAAAATGACTGACCAGGGCCCCTTCCCAATTTCTGGAAGAAAAGCCATGTCAGTATCAGGTCTTGTTAGGGCAGGAAGAGGTGAAACTTAACCCCTTTGCAAACAAGACTCGGTTTAGATATCCCTATACAATAACCTTGGGAAAGCATTGAGGCAAAAGAAGAAATTTCTGATCACATCCGATTTCTCCTTTTGCCTAAATATCATCCTTGCTATATTGTACACAGAGAGTATCTTTAACAACATCAAAATTGTAGTCTGCATCAATGAACAGATTTCAAATTTTGACCATAGAAATTTGCATTTTGGGAATGAGTTACATGTAAATCTATACAACAGCAATGAAGCCTTGGTTTACTGTTATGTATTGATAAACCATTGGTGTTGTTTTAAAATCTTTTAACTACGGCTTGAATCAAGCTGTAGGTACAGGATTTTATGACGACTTCCATGAAATACTATTTTTGTCCAAAATTACATCACAATTACCTGGAAAAATCGTTCCCTATATTGTGCACTACTAACCTTTCCATCTAGGATCATTTTCCCGCGGGTTCATTGTATAGTGAGTAGTTATCTTTGGGAAACATGATTCTGGTAAATCCGCAAACTGTCGTATTTGAACCTTCGAAAATGCTGACACTGTAACAAAATATGATAGAGCTGGAAAGTCCTGAATGGTTTGAGTCGCTCCACATCCCTGAATTACTTGATTTAAATTTCCAATCCAAGTTTTGACTTATATTTCAATTCTTGTGGTTCTTGGAGCAAAATCAAATAAGATTGACCAATACTTTGGGTTATAGAGCCAAAACAAAGTGAATTTCACAGTGCTCAATATTATGGCCAAAGCAAAGATATTTAGTAAATGCTCTACTCATATCTGTGGCTGTCAGAGTGAAAACACAGTCAACTGGAGTGAAAACAAAGTAAAAAGGATCATTTTTATGTCAATTCAAGGGAACATAATTCAGGATTTCAGATTCTGATCAAATTTGAAATAAAATTTTCTCACATTCTCAGGCAAGATTCTATGGATTGTAAGATTGTGATCTGTGGCTCTAGTACACATGCAAGATCTTATGGCCAACAATGATACACGGTGCCCAACAATGATACTACGATAAAAATACCCCACTCAGGATATGTGCAAATTTTAATTGATTATGAAACGGTGCATTCTTGATTAAATTTATCTCTGAAAAATATCATTCTGTGATAAGAATTCAGACTTTAAGTGTAAATTTTGCTGCAATCGTAAATATTGGAACAATATAAACCGAATTTAATCAAAACATTAGTCAAAACTGGTAGACAGGTCAAAATTACATAAATATTTCGAACGTTATACATTGTGACCTTCCTTTTGACAGACGAAAACATTCCGGGTAGGAAATGAAAGTAATTTTTCCTGGGAAAGTAAGCATCCCGATCATGTGGAATTGTGACAACGTTAAACAAAACATAAAGTTCAACACTTTTTACAAAGAGAAATCGTTGATTGTATTAAGATACGCTTAATTTACTTACAAAAACGTCTGCTAAAGCGTACGCTTCTACTCAGTCCGGCCATTTTGCTTACATAAGTTTTACGGCGAGTCGTAAAAATGATCATACAAAATAAATAAATAAATAAATAAATGAATAAATGAATAATAAAAAACGATTGAATCAAAGATTCAATTTCAAACAGCGATCGAGCACAATTTCCAAAGTCAAATAATCCATGCATTAAAGTAAACTCCTGTACCTATATTACGACTTTTAGATAATTCGGTCGTTTCCGTAAGACTATGGAGATTTTCCGGAACTCACCGAAGTTAAATATTAGCATAGTTAGCGTAGTCTGGGTTCCCTCCCCTACGCTACGTGATAGGCTTCTTTCCGCAGTAAAGAAGGCAGGGAACCAGACCAGGGTGTACAACGTTCGAACTGCATTGTGGGTAATTTCGGCTCCGCCGTGGAGAATTTTGTTGAAAATTTCCTCGACTCAGGTAAGTGTTTATCAAATATTTCCGCCAATTCACGACCGATTTAGAAAAACTAGCGTGGAGTGCCCCCGCCTTAACGAAAGCAATCACCGGATGTTAATTTCACGTCCCTGCACATAGAAATAAAAAAGTTATTGAAGAACGAAATTTGGAAAATGCGTTTTCTGATGGCACCGCCGTGGAGAAATTTACAATGCTTTTGAAGGAATGGAGCTAAAATACCATTATACGAGTACAAAAGCATGCTGTGTGTTATCAGAACGAGCCTAACCGCGGTCCACCTGACCATAACCCTCAGAAATCTGATTTAAACCGTGAAATTTAAGCAGTTTGAAAAATTGCCCCGCCGTGGAGAGTGCAATAAAATGCTCCGCCGTGGAGTAAAAACATGTTAAAAGACAAGCATTGTACTTTGCCACCTATAGGAAATGGATCGAACCATACAAATGCATCTTTGTATATCACCTATGTATTATCTTACTTAGATCATGCCTATGTACGTAGTTAGACCGTAAAATTATACACGGTGTCTCAAAAATGCAATCCATCCTTCTAGTGCAACAACTCTATGAATCCTAGATACCGATTTCCATGTTTTCATGTATGAATACCGGTATGTAAGTAAGGGGGACCGGGTCTATCTGTTACACGGGGCAAGTAGTTACACCTACAGCTACACGACAATGACCTCACGCACAATGCTCTAACTTTCATGATATGGTATCTTTTTTCTTTTATTTTTGTTTTAAACTTCTCAAAAGTCAATCTCGGAGATTTAGATAAAAATGCAAATTATAATTGAAAATCTGAAAAAAATCGTATGAAAGTAAATTGTCTTTGAAATTTCCATTTGACTCCGTTCACCCGGGTAGCTCATCTTACATTTTAAATGTGTTTTCACAGAAAAATAAATCTATCTTTCTTTGAAATCGATCTTTTCTACAAATGTCACACTGCTTACCCATGAGATTATCCGAAAGTTCAAAAATGCGAATGGGGCAAGTTGTTACATATGGTTTGGGCATGTTGTTACACTGTAATGATACGGTAGGCCTATTGTGAATTTGTTTGGTCTCGTAATACAAAGCATATTCTTCTTTTCCTACAATGATGTCTAGCGAATTTTGTGCTTCAAACACAGTTAACCAAGTTTTCTCCTCTGGAAGTAATAAAAAGGCCCCAAGATATATGAAACGCCTTGTGGAATAGGGTTGTGGTGGTAAATGGTAAAGACACCGACCTTAACAGGTAGGACGAACTGTCCATGATGACCAGAACCGAAATGTTTAGCCCTATAATGATTTGCTGACTTTGAAATGGTAAATCCATCTTTTTTGTGGTCATCCTGGATCAGCCATTGCTGCCCAAGTTCGTCAAATATGACTGACTTCCGGAAGCCATATACATGTACCTGGAAATGTCTCGATCAACGACTTCAAAGTTGGTTACAATATTTTCGTCCAGGGTAACATTAGGTCTTGTCCCAGGTGTACCTATTTTACAGAAACGAATTATATAAAAATCCTTTCAAATTATTCTAGTCAGCCATGATTCATGAAAGCTAACAGCACGAGTTTTTTTTATAGATCTTTTGAAACTTGAAAAAGCAAATCAGAAAAAGCACCGATTTCTTTGATGGGATTTGATTATCATATAAAAGTGAATATATTGCTGCAATGCTTCAGAAACAGATAATCCAGCTCCCATGTAACTATTAAGGGCTATTGATGGCTAAACCACATGTTAACCATATGACATCTTGGAAAAATGTATAAAATGAGTATCAATACTAATTAAGCTATGGCTAGAAAAATAATTTGCAGAAGTAATTGCACCCTGTTTTATCCAAATAGGGAAACGTTTTCAAATAAACGAGTACATTTTCAACTGTGCAATCGAAAATTATATAAAGCTGTAACAATCTTTTACTGAATCATTGGAGGCCTTCCACATCATGTAAATTTGTTAGTGTCTCTTGGAGCAAAAACATTACATTGGTTAAAACTTGGAAGGGGAACTTTGGGTGCTTTACCATACGGGTTCTAGACGTCTTTTCTATTTCATAACATTTGTCTTGACCTTTATTGCATGTCATAATGTCACTAATGACGGTGCATACACAATGTTACCAAATAGTTAAGAAACTGGCATTGTGTACATGTATACCTATTTTGCCTTCCATATATGTAATTTTGTAAATAAAAGTAATATTTATATTTAATCTATATTTTTCTTCAATGAGTTTTTGGGCATGAATATTGCTTTAGGTTTGTACTGTATGCTACCGTTTATTTTACCGAATAAAAATGTTTTAAGGGGCACAGTCAAATTTTTACTGGAAACAAGTTTTGGACAAAAATATCACATTCATCAATAATATGTATTAAAAGACATTGTTAACGGTTTTGGATTTCTATGTAATTTAGCTCAAAGTAAAAGGAAACATGTAGTATGTTTTTGTGATAATATGGTACCTTGACAAAGTCTCCAACATACTTAACTTTGGAATTCAGATTTACTTTTTTCGCAAATTTTACTGAAAAATATACACATTTTAATGATTAATAATTTAATAAAAAAAAAACATTCACAATAATTTCCTCAAACACTTTTCTGATATGAATGTTATGCCTTATGTGTCTCGGAGCAAATTCAATTGACAGATCTTGAAAATAAATAAAACTAAGGTTTTGGGACACATGAAAATGGGGACATGTTTCGTGTCATAGCGGGAATAAGTCAAGGTGCCTTTTTGGAATCAAGTTTTGATTATTTAAGATACTAATTGCATTTTCATAGCTTGTTCCATTATCACGGTTCACCATGCAGAATTAAAGAAAATTCATACATGGGCAGATTTGAGACCCCCACTTTCAAAGATAATTCACTTTCATACGATTTTTTCATATTTTCAATTATAACTTGCATTCTTATTTAAATGTCCAAGATTGACTTTTGAAAAGTTGATATAAAAGAAAAATAAAAGATAAAAGATACCATATCATCAAAGTTGGAACATTGTGCGTGACGTCATTGTCCTGCAACTGTAAGTGTAACAACTTGCCCCGTGTAACAGATAGACCCGTTCTCCCCCTAACATATTCATACATGAAAACATGGAAATCGGTATAGGATCAACGAGATTCTAAAGTGATATAAAAAACTTTGTGAGCTGCCTTAACCTTTTCCTAAACAAGACATGGTTTTGGTGTTCCTAGTAGGAATATGATATTATTTCGATAACATACAGGGAGAAGAAGATTATCATTTTCCAAAAATATATTCTTATTTTCTTTCATTCTTATGATATCAGTTTTTTGTTGTCTCCGACTATTTTTGAATTAAGACAGTCTAAACTGGGGTCGGTCGGGAAAAGATTAAAAACTAATTCATTTTAACGGCGAACCACTTAAATTGTACAACTACGGAGACTCATGAAAATCAACGGAAAATACCAAATACGTAAAATCTTGTGGTTGCGGGCACATAAAGTTATTCTAAAATATGAGTTATTTTAAAAGCGTTTAGGAGTACTCTCCGAGTAAAGCATTAAAACAATCGGACGTTAAGTTTGTCATGTCAAATGTACATTTTACGGTCTTACTACGTACATAGACACGATCTAAGTAAGATAATACATAGGTGATATACAAGGATGCATTTGTATGGTTCGATCCGTTTCCTATCGGTGGCAAAGCACAATGCATGTCTTTTAACATGTTTTTACTCCACGGCGGAGCTTTTTATTGCACTCTCCACGGCGGAGCAATTCTGCAAACTGCTTAAATTTCAGTTTCAATCAGATTTCTGAGGGTTATGGTCAGGCGGACAGCAGTTAGGCTCGTTCTGATAACACGCAGCATGCTTTCGTACTCGGGCAATGGCATTTTCTTCAAAAGCAGTGTATATTTCTCCACGGCGGTGCCATCAGAAAACGCATTTTCCAAATTTCGTTCTTCAATAACTTTTTATTTACTATGTGCAGGGACGTGAAATTAACATCCGATGATTGCTTTCGTTAAGGTGGGGGCACTCCACGTTAGTTTTTCAAAATCGGTCGTGAATAGGCGGAAATATTTGATAAACACTTACCTGAGTCGAGGAAATTTTCAACAAAATTCTCCACGGCGGAGGTGATATTACCCACAATGCAGTTCGAACGTTGTACACCCTGCAGACTATAGTTAGCGACGCTCCGCGATTTTGAATCTGGGTCTGATTTAAATACGATGTTAAACTTTAAAGTTACATATGACAATAGGAGTCTGTAATTTGACTCCTAGCACCTAATGTAGGCCTACCCCTTTTTCAGGTAAAAAAGATGCATTAGGTGCTAGGAGTCAAATTACAGATCTATAGCTATGGCTTTGACATCCCTGTTAGGAAAGACTTGGGAAAACATTGAGGCAAAAGAAGAAAATGCTGATAACCAGCACTTTCTTCCTTTCAATATTTTTTGTGCTATATTGTGGACATTTTTTTTTCATTTTTAACACCGATGGTGTGTAATAGGCTACTTACTCTCCAAAGCCGAGGTCTATATTGATTAACCATCAAATATCATTCTATCATAATGGAATGAAGAGAGAATGTGCTCTGTTCTTAAGAGAGTATAGGCTACAGCCTACTAGGAAAATGACCCCACCCCCTATTTGCATATTCGAATCTCCTTACACATCCTGGGTCCGCCGCTACCACCTTCGCTATACAAAATTCGCGAAACAAACGGATATGGAAATAAATACAATAATTACAGTCGACACTCATTATCTCGACATCGGATAAGTCGAACATCCGCTTTTAAAGTCGATGTGAAAGTCATGTCCCATCCTCAAAATAGGGATATCAAAATGTTTAATCAAAATAAATCCGAAACAAATACAGCCATTGAAATTTAGTAGGAAAAGGATAGAAATTACTCGTTTCGATCATGGACACATCAAATTATCATGATGCCCATCAAAAATGGTTAAAAAGTTTTCATCGAAAATAATCAAAATCGGATGTGCCGAACTCCGGATATGTCGAGGAATTTTGACTGCCCCTCTGACTTCGACACAACGAGTGACGACTGTATATATTTTAAGGTATCCAACCCATCAAAAGCACCAAAGACCCAGATGCAAAATTTGAAAAGTGCCGGTAAATCCTAAACTGTGTTACATTTCCATTCCAAATACAAACTCGAGCATTTTGAACGGTTTAGAACTTTGAATTAATGCATACGTTTGGAAATATTTGACAAAAATGATCAAAATTGCCTCCCTTGCATATGAATAAAGAGTAAAATAATATTTGTAAATTATTTTCTTCTTGAAGCATAATCTTGAAATCCGGCACGGTGAATCAACTTATTAGAAGTGTATTTACAAGTATGTGTAATTTGATGCATTTCGCAAGAAAGTGGTGATTTTTTGAGGGTCTGTAAACCTTAAGGGCAGACTTATCGCATATTGCTTCCAGACGCTAATAGGGATCGATTTTATCCATGGTATCGTGACGTTATTTCGGACAAACTTTAGTATTTCCGTGGGGTTTGTTATGAATTAGTCGTAACTAGGGCTTCATTCAAGTCGTAGCTACGATATTTTATAACAACACCGACAATAAATAAAAAAATAAAAGTAAATTTAATCTATTTTAGCACAAAATTCATTGCCATTAATGTTTCTCAGCCGCAGTTAATCAAAACATAACAGTAAATTTAATATATTTTTAGGACAAAATTCCTTGCCATTAATGTTTCTCAGTATTATCCATGTCTTGTTGTTCGACGCTAAATTTGAGCTCTGGTGGTTCGCTTTCTCGCTTTCCAAGTATCACACAATTTCGATTGAATTCCTATATGAAAACGAAATAATTATTTCTTTTTCATAGTGACCCATCAAGCTAAAAGGGACCTTATAGGAAGTGTGAAAAATATCGACCCTAGTCAGTCAGCGCAGTCAGACTAGGGCCGACACTTTTCACTTGTAGGCCTATGTTATTTTCTAAATCTGGAATGTTTTCCGTGTCTTACTATAGCCTTTGTTCATTTTTTGAATAAAGTATCTGGATGACCTGTGCTGAGTCTGACAAGTTTGTCAAAACTTGGATTTTGAACTTCTGATAAGGTCCCTTTTAGCGTGACGGGTCACATATAGGAATTCAATCAAAATTGCATATTTTAAAAGTAACGAGGTTGGTTTGAACTAGCTGCGATAACGTATAGTAGCCACAAACTTTATGATAGGTATTGGTTGTTCCGTATTGGTGATTGATATAGGTACCGGGTAACCCAGATCAAGTTTCAAAAAAGGTTTCGGTTACATTAAATTGCAACTTTGTTTGATCCCCCCCGGCCCCATCCCCGTAGGCATCCGGATCCGCCACTGTAAACTTAGCACAATATTCTTTGTGTCCTATATTGCACTTTTCTTGACTGTACCTTTTTTGACATCTAGATAGTCTTGTTAGTTTTGGACGTTTTTATCCAGTGGGCCTTTTTGGTTTTGGTCCTTTTAATTTAATAACATTTTATTCAATAATTCAAATACAATAACAATAGAATGAATATAATATGTAACAATATATTGATGAATAGGATCAGAACGAAAGCTTAAAGCTTATATAGTTGCTCTTCTGTGGTGTTTTGACTCAAGGATATCATCAATATACACTTAAAGACACTTCCACCGCATTACTTACATTTTTATCATAATTAAAAAAAATAATGCAGCATATTTTATGAAATTTTCTGCAATATAAATCAACTACGTTTACATGTTTTCTGTAAATTTCATGAAAGTCGATTGATCCGTAGGTTTTTCACTAGGACTCAAATATGAAGTCACAAAACCCCAGGCAATTGCATAATTCAATAGCATCAAAGCAGCGTCACCAAATCATGCTCATATCTTGAACCACTGCTTCATAAGATTTGATAACATGCTTTCACGTGCGAAGCAATACTAGAATTCAGTTGAACCTATTTTGAAATAATGTTTTGTAGGCCTACTTGTCAGCATTGCACAAGATCACCAAATTTGTTAGATCTACCAGACTTTAATTTTTTGCGTTTCTGTCCAAAGAAATTTTCAACAACGGGAACAGAGACGAGTTCAGAATTATCCCGCAAAGATTCATTATCAAGTATGCAATTATCAATGAGAGGGGGGTGTTTTCGTGTATTTTAGGTCCATGACGAACACACAGAAAGTTAGCAGAATGTCATAAACTTTACTGCTGTTGCATGAATAACACGAACAGCTCGCACAGCTTTTTTGCGACTTTTTTGTTTTCTAGTCATATTATATGAACTGCAAATTTAATCATTTCTACTCAATATTTCTTCATGAAAATTATAGATATTATGCAATAAGGAATAATTTTCGCGCGTTCGTGTGCTAAAAATAGATTTCTGATGGGAAGTCCCTCAACAACGTTTGCCGGGTACCAGTCTAATATTTTGTTTATCGGTCATGAATCGGACATTTTTTTCGTAACAGTGTTAGCGAAAAATTATTATTTTCAAGCGAGATATTAGTCGATCATAGATAATGCAGGCGGGAACAAAAACTACGAAACATTACGCATATTCAACATGCAACATTGATTCCAGATACGGAGACAGGCCATAAATGACAAACGATTTTTTCTTGAGATTCATAAGCAGCTTAATCAGAAAACACATCGAAAAGTCTGAAAGTAAAGTAGCTATGATCATGAAACTTCGCGGGTAGATAGATCTCACCAAGGAGAAGTGCAACGTACAAAAAGCATAACTCTACATTGCTTTTTTTAGTTATTGCCCTCTGTTGTAGTGAAAGTCTGTGGGGGTATCAAATCACATTCAGCGACAAATTCTAGTTTTTTTTTCTAGATTAATCCTTTCCCAAACAAGACCGGTTTTGACGTCCCCAACAGAAAATTCTTGGGAAAAAACATTGAGGCAAAAGAAGAAAATGATGATCGACCAAATTGAAAAGACCTGCACAGCAGACAAAATGAGTGTGAATTACTTCTTTGGATATTGATGATCATTCTACTTTTGCCTCGATATTTTCTCTGACATAAAAACACTAAAAGTATTCACATCCGTTTTGCCATCTGCAGACTTTTTTCAATTTGGCCCAACATGACATTTTGTCGTTTTGGAAAGGGTAAGCGAGTACGCACGAGCGGCACGACGAAGCTACGGCAGAACCGTATGTGTAAACATTACTTGTCAGCTGGTTATTTCATAGTTACTTATCTTAAAAAGTACTCGACAGTGCAGCAACCTTCTCAACTCTGATATATAATGTTTCTCAACAAATGATTACGGCAATCCAGCTCTTAGAACGACATCTTCAGCGAGTTGAACGTGGAAAAACTTCGCGAGATTCACAGCCATATTTGTACGATAGAGGATTCCCAATCTATTTTTAGACCAGTAAGGCGTGACGATGACGTATTTATTTAACGAGAAAACCGAATCCTATTGTAAATTAATTAAATTTGTTGAAAATTTGATGAAAAATGGTTCATTAAATTTCAAGTTATTAACAAAAAGGTAAGTGTTGCGTTAGAAGTGTCTTTAAAGGTCAATTACGACCAAATGAATGGATTTTCTGCTTTTCTCATAAATCGTTTGAAATGGGTTAACCGGTTTCAGTATAATGCAGAGACGGTCATTTCACAATCGAAAGCGTTTACGCGTTGAACACAGCAGTCAAGATATAGGATTTTTTTTTTGACCGCGATAAAATGTCATGATCGCATGTGCGATTTGTTTATTTATGTGAAAACGTATAACGAGTTTTCCTTGTAAGGAAATATGTTTTCATAAATCATCGTGGATGTCTAATGCCCCACGAGATACATGTTTTAGTGTGCGGGCGTAGAGCGTCACATGCCTCTCTGTGCAGTGTACCGTTGCATATGACCAAATTCGTATATCAACATAGGTCAAGCACGTGTAGGCCTATAAATCCACAATCAAAAATTGACAGTGACGTAGTTTTGTGTTTACTGTTTCCAAACCAATAAACTCTTCTCATTTGTACCGTTTACAATGTGCACGTGATAAACGAACAGCTTGATTGGTTGTAGACGAAAAAAAACCAAAAAAAAAAAAAAAAAAAAAAAACAAAAAAAAAAAAAAACAAACAAACAAACAAACAAACAAACAAACTAGAAGAACTGAAGGTCTTGAATCGCTCCACAGGCTTAAGATTCTTTCAATATTTAATCCAAGTTTTGATAACATTGTTCAATACATGTGGTTCTTAGAGCAAGAAGAAAGTAAAGGAAAGGGGTGGAAATTCCAGCTTAGGATTATACTTTCAATGATACATAGTCCATTATTAAAATTGCTCAATGAACAATCAAAACTTTAATTTCACAAAGATATAGGCATGTCTTAAGTGTTTTTTCATCTACAGCTTGTCTAACCAATTTCCACACAAAAACACTTTTTGTCGCCACAGATAATGGCTTTGAAAGCATTGTGGAAAATAAAGAAATTGCACATGACTATTAATTTCTTCATTTTCCACAATATTTTATATCACAAAAGACCAAAAAAATGTGAAATTCCATTCATCTGAAACTGTTGTCTGCAACGTCTTGAATTTAGACTAGCCTAAAATTTTGCCCTCTGGTAATGGGTTAACTTATATCACATTTTCATGAGAGTCACAAACAAAGCTTCAAACAAAACAATAATAGCATTCACTGTGGTCCACTCTGTTGTATAGTTAATACCCCTTGGGAACCCTATCTGCAGTGCCCAATACACCCCTTAGATAAAAATACTGCAACCAGTAACCCTTCCACCCATTTCACACTTTACTCATTACCTAGCTGAGTTTATGCTATATAAATAAGCTCATAACTCAGGTAGTGAGATTCCGATCAAGCTGAAATATACACTCATGCAAGATCTACCAGTCACCAACATTCTGTCTAAGTTTTTTTATTGATTGGTCAATATTTGTTGTTGCTAGAGTGAAAAAAGCCCAAACCGCCATTTTGATATTCATGGGCAGATAACTCCAGACTTTATTGTTCAATCAAACTTATTTCGAGGAATCTGAGAGAGGGTGACCCAAGGATCATTCCTGTGAAGTTTGATTGAATTCCATCCTTTAGTTTCTGAGAAGAAGATTTTTAAAGAAAAAGTTGACGACCGGACGGACGGACTGACGCACGACGGACACAACGTCATGACAATAGCCCGATGGCCTGAAAGGCCAGTGGAGCTAAAAACAATCATACGTCACTTTCAA
The DNA here is from genome assembly GCA_963680895.1 of Fragum sueziense. Classification (NCBI taxonomy): domain Eukaryota; kingdom Metazoa; phylum Mollusca; class Bivalvia; order Cardiida; family Cardiidae; genus Fragum; species Fragum sueziense. The sequence continues at coordinate 46,254 of CAVMGG010000766.1, forward strand.
ATTTGGCTGGTGGATCTGTACTTTCCATGCGGTCTTTGTTTATCCTTTTATTATTGCTTGCATTCAAATGAAATTCCATTTTTTCCTTTTTCAATAAAGTCTTCTATAGATATTAAATTCTATCATTTAAAACAGATCTTGATCAGCATATTTAATATTTTTCGAGTTTAAATGGGTAATATATGTGCAACTGGCATAAATGACGACGGCGATCAACAGATGTTGTTTATGTTTTCGGACTCCAATGACGCCTCATGTTGACAAAGAGGAATAATCTGTCAAGAACAATCACTCGAGATCTAGTCGGTTTTTAATTAGGTCAGTTGTCTGTACATGGAGGGGTAAATTTTAAACAGGGATCGCGAAAAACGTTGTTTTTAACTACTTTTCACGCTATAAAAAATAAAATATAGGTCATAGTTGACCTTTAAGTGTTCTAGCCTTTTGAGCCCGATTCTAAGGTCCCAACGAAACTTTTGACTGAAGATATGGCCCTATTTTACTCTATCGCCGCTTTTCAACAAAATCCTCGTAACTGCAGCTTTTTTGTTGAAAAGTAGCGACGTATTTCGTAGATGGGCGACATCGTAGTACGGTCGAGGTATGGTGAAAAGGCGGAAACAGTCGAGATGTGTCGAATGACAATATATGCTTCCAGTCTATAGATCAGAGGCGTGTGCGATATAACATCTTCCTCTTCCAGAAGAACACGTCATAGAAGAGACTAAGTCACATGATAGAAGACAAGCAGAAGACAGAAGGCCAAAAATAAATCGAACATGTCTTGAAAACGGAAGTGGCTTTTCTATCGAAAAGCTCTTCAAAAAGGAGGAAATTAGAATGGCTAGCTCCAATTCGGTAGACTGGATACCCTTCCTGATACTACTACGTTGTACTGATAAAGGCACTTCTTTTTCAAAAGCACAAGTTTTGTTCTCGTTTTGATCCCAAAACTAATACAAACTAGCTGTAAACAAGCGATTTTCAGTAATTGAGAAAATCTGTACTTTGTAACTAAAGACGCTCTCATGTTGCCGACCACGTGACATCTTCCGTCTTCCGTCTTCTGCTCAAAAATGGAAGAGCTAGAAGAGCTTCCAGAAATAGAAGAGGCCCGTTCGATTTAGTCGGAAGTGCTAGAGCCGTGTGCGATTTAGGCCGGAAGAGCTCTTCCAGAAGAGACCGGTTCCCGCCTCTGATACACTACGTAGTAGAAAAAATACTACGTAGTGTATCAGAGGCGGGAACCAGACTGCATCTTCTTCTTCCAGAAGACAACTTCTGGCCTAAATCGCACGCGGCTCTTGTCACGTGACTCTTCTGATTTCAGAAGAGCTAAAACGCATTGACTAAGTAGCCAGTCTACAATTTCCAGTCTATTTTTTTTTATTATTTTCGGACTGACTAATTTGACGCATCACTTTATCCATTTTTGGATAAATCACTACGCGGTGCGCATAACTCTAAAATCCTGTCGCCAAAAAGTAGCAAGCAGAAAATTGCAAATAAAACTACATTTGCAACAAAATAAAGCATGATTTTTGTCTGAATTTCATCTAACAAAATAATCAATTCAAATCAGATTATTCATTTTACTTTATGAAAGCATATGAAGCAAATGTGCGGCGTCACAGGAAGTACCACGTGTATGCATTTTACGGGCGCTGACATCTTGAAAGTAGTTAACCCAGAATGCCCACCAGAGATAGATGATAATCGACGAGTGGCGACATCTATTGTTAGATATTGGCTAAAACGAACAGAATTTATGGTCTTCTTCTTCCGGAAGACCAATAGGGGTTTGTCAAGCAAATAACGCGCATGCGCACAAGCCGTAATTCAACTATCGGTTTCCCGTGAGGGGGCAAGTCGATAATCATTCTGTAATGGGATAATAAGCGTGACGGATTAATCTGCTACTGTGATTCGTTAAATCGAAAAAATGGGCGGACACGATCATTGTTGCGTGTATGGGTGTGATCATAGACGGAATAAACTGTCAAGTAATTGTAGATTCTTCACTTTTCCAAAAAATCGGTATTAAAAATGCGATGGATTCATGCGTCGGGTAGTCAGAACTTGAGTTTAAAAACACTTACAAATAACGCGAAAGTTTGTGGATGCCACTTTATTTTGGGAAAGCCAGACATAACTGATAAAAACAATCCTGACTATGTACCAAATAGAAATATACCAAGTATTTTGACGAAGAAACCACCAGACAATCTAAAACGAGTAAAAAATCGTTGGAATATACCAAGACTCTAGAAGCCGCCGAACAAAGTTCAACCATAGTTTCTAGAATTGCAAAGAGAAATCGACGACAATTATCACTCTCCCAAATCCCCAGTCCCTCCAATGAGATCGACATATCTTCCGAAGTAAGTATTATTCGTTTATAACAACATGTATTAAGTTTTATTATGTCCGTCATTCAAAGGCCGGAGAAGATTTGGAGATACGGAAATAACGAGAAAACTCCATAAAAGAAATCTAGATTGACTCCGTCTTGGATTAACATTTTGGAAAAGAAATTATATAATGGTTTGTTAATATATTTATACATGTATACAAATAATTTCACCATATGGATCCTGTTCAAAATTGAATTATTACTTAAGTGCAAATATCGTATGGAACATGCTGAATTCCGCATGATTTCGAAATATTAAAATACCCACTCTTCGCATTTTCTCGAGCCAAATCCCATTATTCGTCCGTGAGCTTTAAAATTTCAGAATTAGTCTATAGGCCTAATATATCATATCATCGAAACGGTATCGAAACTTGAGTTGATTTCTATTCTGGAGTAAAAAAACTGACTTTTATTAAGAGACTATTAAATTTTCAAAATAAAGGCCAAATGAATACATTCGTTTCCCTTCTTATTCGAAAAAACACGGAACCTGATCAGTAAAATTAATGCTTAAATTGCGCTCCGACTGGGATGTTTAGCATTATTGATCAATATTTGGTTTTGAAATAATGATACCGATGATCTGTCTCATTACCGTATTGCTATTAATTTTCGGTTGTTTTATTTTTTCCTCCGAATTCTGTTCAATGACAATTTCGTCTGATTTGTCACATATCTTTGATTGGTGTCCAAAATTATCATTTTAACAGCTTGAGTAAAGGTTAAAGTACATTTCGATTGTCAATATTGATGGGATCAGTATTGTCAATGCAAAGGGTTTTGCAGATAGGCCTACTAGTATATCACGCGTTTGACGGTCTCGTCGGTACAGTACTTTAATATCGCCTTATCAGTATATCACAATCAACGTTATCGGCTTTTCAACAGCAACAAAAAAAACTGTCATTCCAAAACCCTTTCCTATCCGATATGTTCCAAAGAAACGTGCCAATGCGAATATTAAATCTTGAGAAAAAAAAGAAAGAAAAAAGAAGGCTCGTAAGAACAGGGGCCGGTCGGTCATCGATCAAACGATCGTTTATAACGCTGAAGCAAAGGGGGAAATGCTTACCATCATCGTTTTATTCTTTTGTCACAATGTTTTCACGAGCCAGGGACAGTCAGGCTTAGCAAATATTATGCATAATACCAAGTGGGGTTTGTTTATAGTGGCGGATCCAGAGTCGTTTCGGGGGATCAAATGCCCCCACACCTTGTAGTGTAATTTATTCTTTTAAAAAAAAAAAAAAAAAAAAAAAAAAAAAAAAAAAAAAAAAAAAAACTTGTTTAAATTCAAGACAGCAAAATATATTGAGACTGTTTGACATGTGAATTGACATGTTTTACTTTAGAAATCAACAATTTTATAGCCCGTAACTCTTTTTGAAAATTGTGCCAGCCTTAACCCTTTTCCAAACGTCTAAATTTTTGGTAGATCCACTTCCATAACTGCCAAAAATGACAAAATGGATGTTATTAAAGATATGATTTGTGTAAAATATGACAAAGAAAATATTGAGACAAAATGAGAAACTGCTGGTTATCAGCAGTTTCTTCTTTTGTTTCAATGTTTTTCAAAGCCTTTTATATTAGGGACTTCAAAGCCTAGTCTTGTTTGGAAAAGGGTTAAATTCAGTCGTTGGAGAAAGGGTAAAATCTCTCTGAAAAAATCGCCTTTAATGGCAAAAACATCGTAAAAGTTGATTTGATAATTCGTTGTTACAATGTTCTGTCTTCTCAATAACGAAATGTCGTTGACTGAATGGTTAGAACTATTATGTTGGAATATGCCAATCGCCGGTGTTATTGCAAAACCTCGTAACTGCAGTTTAAGCTGTAATAACAAGATTTTAAAATACCAAGGAAGATATAGGAGTCGACATATACCAACTATTCATCCAACCAAAATGTATTCGCAGACAAGTGAGCGGGCTTCGTGGTCATTATGAAAATATGACAATAGGGATAAAAAAAGAAACCGATAGAAATAATGAATTACATCTATTTATTTTCAATTTTGACCAATTTTGACATCTTGGAGTATAAGTGATTCATCTCAAACACAATTCGATGTATAATCATGCTTAAATGTGTAAATAAACTTAGTTTTTGAACGTGTATTCTACAAACAAAATACAGCGATAATTTACCAGAAGTTTAATAGTGCCCCCACAAGAACACCGGAAGTACATTTTTAATTTTCTTAGTGAAGAGTTTCGCAAGGGAAATAACTCTTTGACAAACCTCTATTTTGGCCTAAATATCGCACGCGGCTCAAGTGGAGTAAGGTCACTCAGGCAAGTACTTCCTAGGTCGTAGGGGGCTAAAATAGTTCTTTGAAAAAAATTGGCCCCTTTTCTGGTGATGCCTTGCTCTCTGCATGAATGATTTTGAGCTAATATTTCCATTGAATGCTTTTTGTTGACATGTTTTCTCATTTTTGAGCCAGAATCCATGTTTCTTTTCAGGACTATTTGACGTCTCTGGGTGGATGAGTACATGTGGCCACCATTTCCGGTGTCTCAATTTTAGCACTGAAAAATACACGGTACGTATGTTTAACTGAATTTTTTGAAAAATCCACTCCATGATAGTGGGTTCATTTCTGAGAATTCTACAGGTCAAGGGTGGATCTACACCATTTTAGGCGCAGTTTGACTCTAACTGAGTTGTGGATTGTGTAATAATGTGTTGAAAAATGGGATTTTACATAGAGTTATATAGGAGCTGTTCTAGGTGTACTGCAACCTATATGTCAGGAAGCGTTATATTTTTTGACATTTGATAGCTCTCCTGCGTTTGAAGGTAGCAACTCCAAATTTGGACCACAGCTAGCCTATGATGAACAAAACTTGATTTTGGTTGAATTTGTCATGTAAAGAATGAATTTAAATTTTTAAAAGGCATTGAAACTTAAATTAAATTGAAACTGTCAAAATTCTCACATTTCTGTCTGTGATTGATTGCAGTCAGCTTTTCTTTGCACCTAGACAGTCTCTTTTGCTCTAAATTTGGATGCCTTGTTGTCTGGAAGGTATTTAAGATCATTTCTAGGAGTGTTTGGGTGGAATTGAAATTTTAATTAATTATTTAAAAAAGATTTAAAAAATTTAATTTTTTAAAAGATTGTTTAAAATAGCTTAAAATTGATATCTATTTTCATTATTTCAGGAAACTTAACCATGGTAGACCAAGACTGAAGGCGTAATCTGCTTACAACCTCACCAAAGCGATCAAGAACTGTGTATAGCGCTTCATCGAGGTTTTCGGACTCCGAAAGCCCTTTCGGTACAGTTTCAGATTCCGAAAAGCAACAAAACTTGTAAGTTATTTAGTTATTCCCCCCCCCCCCTCATGATGTGGTTCTATTTAGTAGCACTATGAGTTTGTCTCTGCAGAATAAGCAGTATTTGGTACCATTTTGGAGTTATAATTGCTTCTGGCTTGTAAAAGATAGGAACACATGGTTAGCTGAACCAGCTGTCACATTATTTTAATGCCACAGACTAAAATTCCTGAAAAATGATGTTGAATAGCTTATTATTAAAAGATTAAAAGTCACAAATGTAGGGATTTAGACTGAGTTTGAAGAAGAAAAGGGCAATGGGCCCATTGCCTAGTACACAGCTTCATTTTTCTTACTAACCAGGACCAGTAATGTGTATATTTTGGCAGTTACATCTGAATATGCATAATTTGTCTAAAATTTTGACTTTGAAAGCTTGTAGGGACTCCAAATGACTTGATTACAGAGCTAGGGGATTGCATATGCAATATGCCTCTTCACTGGTATAATCCTTCAAAAACTTTGGAAAGCTCTTCGACTCAAATTATCGCTTTGAATTGGTCAAAGCGGTGTCGCGGACCAGGAATTCAGTCGCGATGCCAGATTTTTTGGATGCTAGTAACTTCCGTATGGACTGTCAGAATGATGTAATATATGCACATTTCTATTGCATTAGGGCTAAATTAATAAAAAAATAACACTTTTGATACATTTGGGAAAAATGTCTTTTCATTTAGGAGTAAGGTCACCCAGGCAAGTACTTCCTAGGTCGTAGGGGGCTAAAATAGTTCTTTGAAAAAAATTGGCCCCTTTTCTGGTGATGCCTTGCTCTCTGCATGAATGATTTTGAGCTAATATTTCCATTGAATGCTTTTTGTTGACATGTTTTCTCATTTTTGAGCCAGAATCCATGTTTCTTTTCAGGACTATTTGACGTCTCTGGGTGGATGAGTACATGTGGCCACCATTTCCGGTGTCTCAATTTTAGCACTGAAAAATACACGGTACGTATGTTTAACTGAATTTTTTGAAAAATCCACTCCATGATAGTGGGTTCATTTCTGAGAATTCTACAGGTCAAGGGTGGATCTACACCATTTTAGGCGCAGTTTGACTCTAACTGAGTTGTGGATTGTGTAATAATGTGTTGAAAAATGGGATTTTACATAGAGTTATATAGGAGCTGTTCTAGGTGTACTGCAACCTATATGTCAGGAAGCGTTATATTTTTTGACATTTGATAGCTCTCCTGCGTTTGAAGGTAGCAACTCCAAATTTGGACCACAGCTAGCCTATGATGAACAAAACTTGATTTTGGTTGAATTTGTCATGTAAAGAATGAATTTAAATTTTTAAAAGGCATTGAAACTTAAATTAAATTGAAACTGTCAAAATTCTCACATTTCTGTCTGTGATTGATTGCAGTCAGCTTTTCTTTGCACCTAGACAGTCTCTTTTGCTCTAAATTTGGATGCCTTGTTGTCTGGAAGGTATTTAAGATCATTTCTAGGAGTGTTTGGGTGGAATTGAAATTTTAATTAATTATTTAAAAAAGATTTAAAAAATTTAATTTTTTAAAAGATTGTTTAAAATAGCTTAAAATTGATATCTATTTTCATTATTTCAGGAAACTTAACCATGGTAGACCAAGACTGAAGGCGTAATCTGCTTACAACCTCACCAAAGCGATCAAGAACTGTGTATAGCGCTTCATCGAGGTTTTCGGACTCCGAAAGCCCTTTCGGTACAGTTTCAGATTCCGAAAAGCAACAAAACTTGTAAGTTATTTAGTTATTCCCCCCCCCCCCTCATGATGTGGTTCTATTTAGTAGCACTATGAGTTTGTCTCTGCAGAATAAGCAGTATTTGGTACCATTTTGGAGTTATAATTGCTTCTGGCTTGTAAAAGATAGGAACACATGGTTAGCTGAACCAGCTGTCACATTATTTTAATGCCACAGACTAAAATTCCTGAAAAATGATGTTGAATAGCTTATTATTAAAAGATTAAAAGTCACAAATGTAGGGATTTAGACTGAGTTTGAAGAAGAAAAGGGCAATGGGCCCATTGCCTAGTACACAGCTTCATTTTTCTTACTAACCAGGACCAGTAATGTGTATATTTTGGCAGTTACATCTGAATATGCATAATTTGTCTAAAATTTTGACTTTGAAAGCTTGTAGGGACTCCAAATGACTTGATTACAGAGCTAGGGGATTGCATATGCAATATGCCTCTTCACTGGTATAATCCTTCAAAAACTTTGGAAAGCTCTTCGACTCAAATTATCGCTTTGAATTGGTCAAAGCGGTGTCGCGGACCAGGAATTCAGTCGCGATGCCAGATTTTTTGGATGCTAGTAACTTCCGTATGGACTGTCAGAATGATGTAATATATGCACATTTCTATTGCATTAGGGCTAAATTAATAAAAAAATAACACTTTTGATACATTTGGGAAAAATGTCTTTTCATTTATATGTCAGGAAGCGTTATATTTTTTGACATTTGATAGCTCTCCTGCGTTTGAAGGTAGCAACTCCAAATTTGGACCACAGCTAGCCTATGATGAACAAAACTTGATTTTGGTTGAATTTGTCATGTAAAGAATGAATTTAAATTTTTAAAAGGCATTGAAACTTAAATTAAATTGAAACTGTCAAAATTCTCACATTTCTGTCTGTGATTGATTGCAGTCAGCTTTTCTTTGCACCTAGACAGTCTCTTTTGCTCTAAATTTGGATGCCTTGTTGTCTGGAAGGTATTTAAGATCATTTCTAGGAGTGTTTGGGTGGAATTGAAATTTTAATTAATTATTTAAAAAAGATTTAAAAAATTTAATTTTTTAAAAGATTGTTTAAAATAGCTTAAAATTGATATCTATTTTCATTATTTCAGGAAACTTAACCATGGTAGACCAAGACTGAAGGCGTAATCTGCTTACAACCTCACCAAAGCGATCAAGAACTGTGTATAGCGCTTCATCGAGGTTTTCGGACTCCGAAAGCCCTTTCGGTACAGTTTCAGATTCCGAAAAGCAACAAAACTTGTAAGTTATTTAGTTATTCCCCCCCCCCCCTCATGATGTGGTTCTATTTAGTAGCACTATGAGTTTGTCTCTGCAGAATAAGCAGTATTTGGTACCATTTTGGAGTTATAATTGCTTCTGGCTTGTAAAAGATAGGAACACATGGTTAGCTGAACCAGCTGTCACATTATTTTAATGCCACAGACTAAAATTCCTGAAAAATGATGTTGAATAGCTTATTATTAAAAGATTAAAAGTCACAAATGTAGGGATTTAGACTGAGTTTGAAGAAGAAAAGGGCAATGGGCCCATTGCCTAGTACACAGCTTCATTTTTCTTACTAACCAGGACCAGTAATGTGTATATTTTGGCAGTTACATCTGAATATGCATAATTTGTCTAAAATTTTGACTTTGAAAGCTTGTAGGGACTCCAAATGACTTGATTACAGAGCTAGGGGATTGCATATGCAATATGCCTCTTCACTGGTATAATCCTTCAAAAACTTTGGAAAGCTCTTCGACTCAAATTATCGCTTTGAATTGGTCAAAGCGGTGTCGCGGACCAGGAATTCAGTCGCGATGCCAGATTTTTTGGATGCTAGTAACTTCCGTATGGACTGTCAGAATGATGTAATATATGCACATTTCTATTGCATTAGGGCTAAATTAATAAAAAAATAACACTTTTGATACATTTGGGAAAAATGTCTTTTCATTTAGGAGTAAGGTCACCCAGGCAAGTACTTCCTAGGTCGTAGGGGGCTAAAATAGTTCTTTGAAAAAAATTGGCCCCTTTTCTGGTGATGCCTTGCTCTCTGCATGAATGATTTTGAGCTAATATTTCCATTGAATGCTTTTTGTTGACATGTTTTCTCATTTTTGAGCCAGAATCCATGTTTCTTTTCAGGACTATTTGACGTCTCTGGGTGGATGAGTACATGTGGCCACCATTTCCGGTGTCTCAATTTTAGCACTGAAAAATACACGGTACGTATGTTTAACTGAATTTTTTGAAAAATCCACTCCATGATAGTGGGTTCATTTCTGAGAATTCTACAGGTCAAGGGTGGATCTACACCATTTTAGGCGCAGTTTGACTCTAACTGAGTTGTGGATTGTGTAATAATGTGTTGAAAAATGGGATTTTACATAGAGTTATATAGGAGCTGTTCTAGGTGTACTGCAACCTATATGTCAGGAAGCGTTATATTTTTTGACATTTGATAGCTCTCCTGCGTTTGAAGGTAGCAACTCCAAATTTGGACCACAGCTAGCCTATGATGAACAAAACTTGATTTTGGTTGAATTTGTCATGTAAAGAATGAATTTAAATTTTTAAAAGGCATTGAAACTTAAATTAAATTGAAACTGTCAAAATTCTCACATTTCTGTCTGTGATTGATTGCAGTCAGCTTTTCTTTGCACCTAGACAGTCTCTTTTGCTCTAAATTTGGATGCCTTGTTGTCTGGAAGGTATTTAAGATCATTTCTAGGAGTGTTTGGGTGGAATTGAAATTTTAATTAATTATTTAAAAAAGATTTAAAAAATTTAATTTTTTAAAAGATTGTTTAAAATAGCTTAAAATTGATATCTATTTTCATTATTTCAGGAAACTTAACCATGGTAGACCAAGACTGAAGGCGTAATCTGCTTACAACCTCACCAAAGCGATCAAGAACTGTGTATAGCGCTTCATCGAGGTTTTCGGACTCCGAAAGCCCTTTCGGTACAGTTTCAGATTCCGAAAAGCAACAAAACTTGTAAGTTATTTAGTTATTCCCCCCCCCCCCCCCCCCCCTCATGATGTGGTTCTATTTAGTAGCACTATGAGTTTGTCTCTGCAGAATAAGCAGTATTTGGTACCATTTTGGAGTTATAATTGCTTCTGGCTTGTAAAAGATAGGAACACATGGTTAGCTGAACCAGCTGTCACATTATTTTAATGCCACAGACTAAAATTCCTGAAAAATGATGTTGAATAGCTTATTATTAAAAGATTAAAAGTCACAAATGTAGGGATTTAGACTGAGTTTGAAGAAGAAAAGGGCAATGGGCCCATTGCCTAGTACACAGCTTCATTTTTCTTACTAACCAGGACCAGTAATGTGTATATTTTGGCAGTTACATCTGAATATGCATAATTTGTCTAAAATTTTGACTTTGAAAGCTTGTAGGGACTCCAAATGACTTGATTACAGAGCTAGGGGATTGCATATGCAATATGCCTCTTCACTGGTATAATCCTTCAAAAACTTTGGAAAGCTCTTCGACTCAAATTATCGCTTTGAATTGGTCAAAGCGGTGTCGCGGACCAGGAATTCAGTCGCGATGCCAGATTTTTTGGATGCTAGTAACTTCCGTATGGACTGTCAGAATGATGTAATATATGCACATTTCTATTGCATTAGGGCTAAATTAATAAAAAAATAACACTTTTGATACATTTGGGAAAAATGTCTTTTCATTTAGGAGTAAGGTCACCCAGGCAAGTACTTCCTAGGTCGTAGGGGGCTAAAATAGTTCTTTGAAAAAAATTGGCCCCTTTTCTGGTGATGCCTTGCTCTCTGCATGAATGATTTTGAGCTAATATTTCCATTGAATGCTTTTTGTTGACATGTTTTCTCATTTTTGAGCCAGAATCCATGTTTCTTTTCAGGACTATTTGACGTCTCTGGGTGGATGAGTACATGTGGCCACCATTTCCGGTGTCTCAATTTTAGCACTGAAAAATACACGGTACGTATGTTTAACTGAATTTTTTGAAAAATCCACTCCATGATAGTGGGTTCATTTCTGAGAATTCTACAGGTCAAGGGTGGATCTACACCATTTTAGGCGCAGTTTGACTCTAACTGAGTTGTGGATTGTGTAATAATGTGTTGAAAAATGGGATTTTACATAGAGTTATATAGGAGCTGTTCTAGGTGTACTGCAACCTATATGTCAGGAAGCGTTATATTTTTTGACATTTGATAGCTCTCCTGCGTTTGAAGGTAGCAACTCCAAATTTGGACCACAGCTAGCCTATGATGAACAAAACTTGATTTTGGTTGAATTTGTCATGTAAAGAATGAATTTAAATTTTTAAAAGGCATTGAAACTTAAATTAAATTGAAACTGTCAAAATTCTCACATTTCTGTCTGTGATTGATTGCAGTCAGCTTTTCTTTGCACCTAGACAGTCTCTTTTGCTCTAAATTTGGATGCCTTGTTGTCTGGAAGGTATTTAAGATCATTTCTAGGAGTGTTTGGGTGGAATTGAAATTTTAATTAATTATTTAAAAAAGATTTAAAAAATTTAATTTTTTAAAAGATTGTTTAAAATAGCTTAAAATTGATATCTATTTTCATTATTTCAGGAAACTTAACCATGGTAGACCAAGACTGAAGGCGTAATCTGCTTACAACCTCACCAAAGCGATCAAGAACTGTGTATAGCGCTTCATCGAGGTTTTCGGACTCCGAAAGCCCTTTCGGTACAGTTTCAGATTCCGAAAAGCAACAAAACTTGTAAGTTATTTAGTTATTCCCCCCCCCCCCCCCCCCCCCCTCATGATGTGGTTCTATTTAGTAGCACTATGAGTTTGTCTCTGCAGAATAAGCAGTATTTGGTACCATTTTGGAGTTATAATTGCTTCTGGCTTGTAAAAGATAGGAACACATGGTTAGCTGAACCAGCTGTCACATTATTTTAATGCCACAGACTAAAATTCCTGAAAAATGATGTTGAATAGCTTATTATTAAAAGATTAAAAGTCACAAATGTAGGGATTTAGACTGAGTTTGAAGAAGAAAAGGGCAATGGGCCCATTGCCTAGTACACAGCTTCATTTTTCTTACTAACCAGGACCAGTAATGTGTATATTTTGGCAGTTACATCTGAATATGCATAATTTGTCTAAAATTTTGACTTTGAAAGCTTGTAGGGACTCCAAATGACTTGATTACAGAGCTAGGGGATTGCATATGCAATATGCCTCTTCACTGGTATAATCCTTCAAAAACTTTGGAAAGCTCTTCGACTCAAATTATCGCTTTGAATTGGTCAAAGCGGTGTCGCGGACCAGGAATTCAGTCGCGATGCCAGATTTTTTGGATGCTAGTAACTTCCGTATGGACTGTCAGAATGATGTAATATATGCACATTTCTATTGCATTAGGGCTAAATTAATAAAAAAATAACACTTTTGATACATTTGGGAAAAATGTCTTTTCATTTAGGAGTAAGGTCACCCAGGCAAGTACTTCCTAGGTCGTAGGGGGCTAAAATAGTTCTTTGAAAAAAATTGGCCCCTTTTCTGGTGATGCCTTGCTCTCTGCATGAATGATTTTGAGCTAATATTTCCATTGAATGCTTTTTGTTGACATGTTTTCTCATTTTTGAGCCAGAATCCATGTTTCTTTTCAGGACTATTTGACGTCTCTGGGTGGATGAGTACATGTGGCCACCATTTCCGGTGTCTCAATTTTAGCACTGAAAAATACACGGTACGTATGTTTAACTGAATTTTTTGAAAAATCCACTCCATGATAGTGGGTTCATTTCTGAGAATTCTACAGGTCAAGGGTGGATCTACACCATTTTAGGCGCAGTTTGACTCTAACTGAGTTGTGGATTGTGTAATAATGTGTTGAAAAATGGGATTTTACATAGAGTTATATAGGAGCTGTTCTAGGTGTACTGCAACCTATATGTCAGGAAGCGTTATATTTTTTGACATTTGATAGCTCTCCTGCGTTTGAAGGTAGCAACTCCAAATTTGGACCACAGCTAGCCTATGATGAACAAAACTTGATTTTGGTTGAATTTGTCATGTAAAGAATGAATTTAAATTTTTAAAAGGCATTGAAACTTAAATTAAATTGAAACTGTCAAAATTCTCACATTTCTGTCTGTGATTGATTGCAGTCAGCTTTTCTTTGCACCTAGACAGTCTCTTTTGCTCTAAATTTGGATGCCTTGTTGTCTGGAAGGTATTTAAGATCATTTCTAGGAGTGTTTGGGTGGAATTGAAATTTTAATTAATTATTTAAAAAAGATTTAAAAAATTTAATTTTTTAAAAGATTGTTTAAAATAGCTTAAAATTGATATCTATTTTCATTATTTCAGGAAACTTAACCATGGTAGACCAAGACTGAAGGCGTAATCTGCTTACAACCTCACCAAAGCGATCAAGAACTGTGTATAGCGCTTCATCGAGGTTTTCGGACTCCGAAAGCCCTTTCGGTACAGTTTCAGATTCCGAAAAGCAACAAAACTTGTAAGTTATTTAGTTATTCCCCCCCCCCCCCCCTCATGATGTGGTTCTATTTAGTAGCACTATGAGTTTGTCTCTGCAGAATAAGCAGTATTTGGTACCATTTTGGAGTTATAATTGCTTCTGGCTTGTAAAAGATAGGAACACATGGTTAGCTGAACCAGCTGTCACATTATTTTAATGCCACAGACTAAAATTCCT